>WAAG01058407.1:22093-126655 GCA_013390105.1 Tichodroma muraria | reverse complement strand
CTCTCCTCTCCTCTCCTCTCCTCTCCTCTCCTCTTTCTTCCTTTTCACCCATTTCTCCTCAGCACAGTGTAGAAAACACTGTATTAGAAAGCACTGAGAATCCACTGGCAGGTATTTGGGGCACTCTCACTCTCTTGGGGTGCAGGGGAAGCCCTGGAGGTGCTGGGTACCAGGCACCCGTACGCTGTGACATGAGACCCCCGCGGGCCAGGCTGCCTTTTCCAGGGCCACATCTCCTGCTCTGCCTCTGTCCCCTGAAGTCCGGGGGACAAATGCCAGCGGGAGACGAGGCTGCTGCCGTTCCTTGCAGGGGTGCATGGTGCCTCTAGGGCTCTCCTCACTAGATGTCACTGTGAGGCTGACTTTCGCCTGCCGCGAGCATCGCAGCCGGGAGGGACGGGTGTTGAGCTGGGTGATGAGATTTAGGAAGGCCGTGCCAGAAGGAGGGGAGGCCGTGGAAGAGGTTTTCAGAACAAACGTGGAGCCGCTGTAGGTTTTACCCATCCCTGACAAGTTTTGGGAACGGAACCAGCAAGATGCACGGGGCCTTTGGGGTGCAAATCCATGCCACTGCCTTTGAGCACCCATCCTGTCCGACAGTCATCAGGGCATTAGGGTGACTTTGGTCTGAGTCGTGCTCATCTCCTGTTGGTCACCACACCGGTCTGGCAGCAAGTCTCTTGCTAATTACTGCTCAGCCCTGGATTGCTGTTTACTGTCCCATCCGCCAGCACCCATGTGTAGCCCTGGCCCCAGCACACCTTTGTGCTCTAAGTGGCCATGGTGCTGCCTCTCTGACAGGGCTGCTGTGGAGAGGGCCCCTGGGAGGCAGCGTGGTAGCCCACCGAGATGGCAGGGGTGAGTGGTAGAGGGAGGCTTGCCAGGGGCTGGTCTTTTCTCTTGCTGAGGAAGCCAAGTGACAAGGAGGCAAGCCAGTCATGGGCCCCTGCTGCTGAAGATGTGGGGCATGAGTGCAAGGCCTTTTATCTCTTGATCTGGACTCCCAGCACTCAAGTTCCTCTAACCCAAAGGACAATCTCTTTCCTTTCTTATATCCCTTACTCTACTCTTTGTTCCTAAAACTTTGTAAACTGGACTCTAAGATCATGTCCCCAACCTTTGAGAAGACCCTACTGTGAGAACCTGTAAACTGTGTGCTACGGGAGAGTAACTAACTAATAAATGTCCCATGAACCACTGTATCAGTGGCACTGATGGTTTTTAGGAGAGTTTGTTTTATTTTTGAGATAATTAACTGCAATTCAAACCAAGGGAACAAGGGCTATGTGGAAAGCCCTCAGCTCCAGGGGTGCGTTTTGGTCTGGTGTGTGTAGCAGTACAGTCTCCTGTCTCACTGGGTACACCATGATTTATGTTGGGATGAGGGCACACCCCACATACGTGTTATCATCCCGTGAATTTCTGCCTGGGTGTACTCACACGGGTGGAGACAGTGCCACGGCAGGCACAGTGTGTGAGCTCCTCAGCCGGTTTCGTGCAGCCAGTTCAGGTTCGGGTGGCTGGAGGTCATGGGGTGTGTTTGTGTGCAGCCTGGCTCTGTGGTTCCGTGCTGGAGGATGTGAAGGCAATGGGATCTGAACCACCAGGACCTGTAGCCTTTGTGGCCTGACAAACTGGTGAGGAGCCCCAGAGACTTCTCCACTGGGCTCACCTTGCCCTGCTCTTCCAGCTATGTGCTGCACTGGAGGCAGAATCCAGCTCCACTTACTCACGAGCCAAGGCACATTAACAGTCACTTTATCACTGTGCAGCCCAATTAATATTTGATTCTGGCAAATGAAGGAGGGCAGAGAGATTAAATGGGGTTGCTAGCTGGGATGGTGGGATTGGTGAGAGGAAGACATGCTCTTTTTTGTGCAGCCCAGAGGAGTAGGACTAAAAGACTTTCTTGGAGGAGGAATCAGGATTCCACCAGGCTGACTAATGTGTGGGATGATGAAGGAGGAGCAGTGAGTTGCTTGAACCCTCTGGGCCCCAATCAGATCTAATAGAGGGAATATATGTAGTACATATATAGGGAATATATAGTACAGATCTAATAGAGGGAACATGGCTGGTTAGCCAGTGCTGATAGAAGGTGCAGGACTTGAAGCAGACCCCTTGGAAAGCTCTCTGCAGGAAAAAAATGGACAGATCCAGGCCACGGAGTTCTGAGGAGCAACTTCTGTGTCATTTACTTGATGCATTGGCAGATAGCAACTCAGTGTGAGTGGTGCACTGTCAGTGCTGCTCAGCAGGACATGTGGCTTTGCTTTCACAGCCAGGCAGGTGAGATGAGGCAGATGGACTCTGCCTCGTGGTGGAGGTGACTCCTGTGCCATCCCCTTGTTCGAAGAGCTGCCTGAAGTCCCCTGAAGGCTGGGTGGCCCAGCAGGACTCAGCTGGGTCAGGAGAAGCTGGTCTGGGCTGCTGCCACTTTAAGCCTCTCCCAGGTGTGATTGTCCCTACGCAAGTATGCATCACTTCACTTCCCAATTGAAAAGCCAAATAAAATTTCCAGGCACTTTGCAGTTTTTCTGATTCGCTTGTTTGCTTTTCTTCTGTTCTCTCCTTTTTTATTTTTATTTTTTTTTCTTTCTCTCTTCTGTCTGTATTCACTTCTGCCAGCTGCCTGCTTGGAATTTAGTTTGTTTCAAGGGCAGGAGAAATTCATTTTCTGATTTCATATTTGATGCAGAAGAGCTTTCCCCCCTCCTCCATTCCATTTCCCTGGATTTTGCTGAAGTAAAGAAAGATATCTTAGCAACATTTCCTTTTAAAAATCTCCTCCTGTTGTAGCTATTTGGCCTCTTGGCTGACAGTGTGGGACAGGTGCTAACAAAGTGCCCCTTTCCTCATCCAATGGCTGGAGAATACACTCTTGGGCATATTGCAGAAAACCAAGTGAGAGTACATCTCATGACAAATTTAGCTAAAAACAAAAGGAAAATAAATATTAGGACAGTTGGAGAAGGAGAGGTTTTTCATTGTCCCTAGGATATCATCTCAGGGATATCTCAGGGGCTACTGAGCCCCCGGGAGCTGTCAGCGTACACAGAGTATCTCAGGATCCAGTGTTGGGACAGCAGATATGGGCTGACCCTGCCTGGACCTGGGAGGACAAGCATGGGAGGACAGCAGCCAGGAGTCAGTTTCCAGTACCAGCAAACATCTGGTAACTCTAACGTTTTATTCTGGAAACCATGGGGTTTTGTGGTGGTTTTAAAACTTCCCAGCTGGGCGTGAAGGAACTGAAAGCAACTTCCCAGCTCCCACAGTCCAGTGATATATAGGCTCTGTGTGTGTGTGTGTGTGTGTGTATGTGCAATACTTGTTGGTAGAGCACGTTTGTGAGATGTGGCGTTTATGTTACCTTTTATCGAGGAAGAATCGTTTATCTCAGCATTCTAATTATGTTCCATTAAAATGCAAATTTGGGTTTATGCGTTGAAATTGTCAGTACCGTTGCCATGGCAACAGGAGCTTGAGGGAGGGGAATTGGAATAGGTGGGACCGTGCATCTCACTCAAAATCCCTCTCAAATATCTCGACGTAATTGAAATACAGTGCCCTTCCCTGGGAACTGTGGCACTTTCCCCCCGGAAAATCTGAGGCATCACTGAAGTTCTTCATGGAGTTAGGTTCTAACAGGGCAAATGTGTGTGGATGACCAGGTAACTTCCACCGAAGTGGAAGAGCTATTGCACAGGTCTGTCAGAAGGAAGTGAATCCTTCCCATTTGACACCCCCCCATGTGATGCTTCTTTTGAGGTATCTCACAGGAAAGAAGGAAGAAGAGATCCCTTATGACTTCACAAATGTCCACTTGGAAGCCCTTAGATGCTGCCACAGTTATTGGAAGGTTTAAATGCCATTGATGCTTTTAAACCCACTGGCCTCCAGTTAAAGGCCCACTCGCGCTGCCTGCACTGACAATGCCCTTCAGCAGTGAGTTCCCCATGTCAATCATCCTTGGTGCAGGATGAGTAGAGTCTTCTCCACGCTGCTGTCTTGGGGCCCTGCTCCTTTCTGTTTGTTTTTATGTCAAGATGGTGTGAATCTCTATCTTCCTCCTCCCTTCACCAAGTACAGATGGAACTCCTGAAGCTTGTCTCCCTCCTGTTTAAGAATCAAGTGAAGGAGTTTAAGGATGCTGGGTGGAAATGAATGCTGAGAGAGATTGAGACATGGCTGAGTACTTTTTACAGAGGAAAAATGTGCCTTTCTGTTTTGGCTGTTCACTGGAAATTTTGATGATAAATAAAGCATGGTGAGTTAACTCCCAAACCACAGTGACAGCTGGGCAGGAAAGACAAGACTAGGTCTATTTTCCGGCTCCTCATCCCTGGTAAAAGGTTTACAAAATCATCTGGTGCCTCATCTTGGTTTTGTCAGGGGAATTTTTTCCTGTGCACTGGGAATCTGATTTGCTAATAGTCAAATCTAGAAAAAATCTTATGAACCTTGTGATCCAAACCACAGTTTCTATTGACTTGGATATATAATTGACTTGGATAGCCTGAGGCTGGTTATCTTCTATTTAACAGTAAAATAAGGAGGAAATGTTCAGAGCAGGGTTTGGTTAAACCTAGGGAGGTCCCAATCAAGGAGAGGTAGACTCAGGTACTGCCTTTCCTCTATGAGACAGAGAATGGCAAACTGGAGTGGGTTCAGTGGAGGGCCATGAAGATGACTAAGGAGTTGTAGCACATAACATGTAAGGAAATGCTGAGAGTGCTGGCTTTGTTTAGTCTGGAGGAAAGCAATTTAAGGGGGATCTGACTGATGAGCCAATGGGGGATGTGTGCAGAAAAATGGAACTGGACTCTTCCCAGAGGTGTGCATCAAGGGCAATAGGCAGCAGTGACAAGTTGCAGCTTGCAAAATTTCAACTCTGGATGAAGGAAAACCATAAAAATGAGGGTGGATCCGATGTGAGATGGTGACCCAGAGGTGTTTTGGAGTCTGCCTTCTTTGAGACACTCAAAAATCAAGCAGACAAATCTGAGCTACCTGCTGTGGCCTTGAAGTTAGCCCTGCTTTGAACAGGGGTTTGGACGGGAGGCCTCCTGAGATACCTTTCAACACCAGTCGTTCTGTGGGCTCACTCTGGGGGCAGGTTCTGTGATGCACAGTGAAATGGGGAGCCCACACCGTTCTCTCTTCTAGGATGAATCACAAGCAGAGATTATCTGTTGGCTTTTTTACTGGAAAAAGCATGACCCTGCTGTGGACCACCAGCTTCTGCACTGGGGGAGTTATGTCTGTGCAGTGAGCACGAAAGTGATGGGGATGGGGTCTGGGAAAAGGTCTGGATGTCAGGAGGACAAGGAATATATCACTTGCTACTTCCACACTGGGCAAGCCACTAACTTGAAGAGACTGACTTTCCCAAGAGTGACATCTGACTGGGAATGAGGGGTAGGACTAAAATAGTCCATTTTACATCTCAGGCTTTCTCAAGGAGCAGATTAAAAATATATGATAGAGAATGTCCTTCCCTTCCAAGTGGAGAAGATGGTAGAGGGGAATAAAAAAAGTGATATTTGAGTTTCTGCATCTGAAGTGACAAGGAAAGGCATGAAAGTGGCTGGTACCTGAAAGCAGAGCAATGAATAATTGGTTTTGGTGTGAAAGAAACCATTTCACAATGTTCAATATTATCATCATTATGCTGATCAGCTTCACCAGCAAGGAAGATACTGAGAATGAGAGAGAAAATATTGTAAGGTATGTAGAGGAACACACATTCAAAATAATTGTGTTTTGGAGAAGATTTGCCAACAAGTGATTACAGAGGGAAGGACAGAAGGTGAGACAGAGACCAGAAGAAAAAGTGGAGAAGAGAAAATGACAGGGCGGAGGAGAGTGGGAGAAAAGAAAATTTCTATAATTTCTGTAAATCTTTGCATCCTGTTCCTTCACACAGACAAATATCCTCCGCTCCTTCAGCTGCGCTGAGTACTTCCCCAGCACCATCCTGGGGGCACTCTGTTTCCTCTGACGATGAGCTGAGGGCCTTCAGCCCAGAACCGCTGCTGCACATCCCTGCCTGCAATTCCTGACTCCCACCCTCCTCTTCACCTCCCCAGCCAAGCACTCTGCTTTGGAATGGAGTGTTTGTGCCACATCTCCTCCTGACACGCACGCCAAGGTGCAACAGGAGCTTCCTCTCTTACTGGGCTGAGGTTTTACTGACTGGGAAGATTTAACCCTGTGTCAGCTGATGTGAAGGAGCTTCCCAAGATAAGGAATAAATGCCTACGTTGTTAACATTAGTGAGAGGTGTTTTTTGCCTCACTGATTTGAGGAAGAGCAGACAGCCTCACTGACCCCATGTAGGCCCTCGTCACCCCACACTTCTGTAGTGATTCATGTGACACTGTGTGAAAACAATCAGTGAGCCTTATTCTTGCTGTACATGTTGGCATTGCAAAATATCGTATTTAACCTTGCCTTTTCCAAATGAGATCTTCTAGTCGCCACCAGGGCAGAGATGCTGAGACCTCTAGCAGAGGTGTCAGAGCCAGGTGATGCTTTCCCTCAGCATGTGTTCTGCCCCTTCACCTGCAAACCCAGGCTGCTTGTGCACCTGCAGCCATACAGACTGATGGGGATGGCAACACTGCACTCTCACACAGCCATTCCCTCGTTCTCCCTTCCCTCTGCCTGCCAGAAACAGATCACCATGGGCTGCTTTCCTCTCACACCCCTGGCTGTTCTAACATATCCTCGGGGAAGGTGTAAGACTGGCTGTGGCAATGAGATTGTGATCTTTCTCTTTCCTTTTTTTATTTTTTTTTTTTTTTAAAATTGTCAGTGGAGTTTCCCTTGCCATTTTCAGCAGATCTAAAAAAAGCCCTCCATCGAATATTCAGCATCTTCCCGGCGCTCGGCGGTAGCCAGCGGGGGCTGTGGGTGCGCAGGGGATGACTCACGAGTCCTGTCTTGTTCTCGGGCCCCCAAGGCTCCTCTGCTTCCCTCCCTTTCTCTCAGCCAGCAGTCTGTGCTGATTGGCCTGTGGCTGCCAACTCTGACGGGGCTCTAGTCGCAGCAGTGCTGGGAAGAGACGGGAAGAGGGAGGAAAGAGGCACTGCTTGCAGGCTGCGGGGATGGGAAGGGATGGGAAGGGAAGTTTTTACTGGAGTATGGGGATTATTGAAGGAAGGTGCCTGGAGGCTTTACACGTAATGCTGGGGGTGGGCTAGGGAAGAAATCTGGGTGGCAGATGTGGTGATTCAAGAGACCCTGATTCAAAACCTCCTGTACAGATCCCCCTCAGCTACCCCAGGCAACTCCCCCACCCCCTCCCACAGCTCTTGGTTCAAGCTCATTCCTAATAGAGCCTGAGCCAACGCCGGCTCATTTTCACACCCTGTCGCTTGGTCATTGACTAAATTAAATTTCAATTACTTTTTTCTTATTAAAAGAACTAGTGAGAACAGCAGCCTTTAATTGGAAGCAGCTACTTGGCCTGTTGCAGCAGTGAAGGGTGTGCAGGTGGTTTGATGAGGAGGGGGAGGTGCTGAGTCATAGGTGCAACCTTTGCGTGGCCACGTGAGAGGGCACAGGAGTGGCTGGGTGTCTCACCAGGAGATGTGGCATGACCTGCTCTGCTCCTTCCCAAGAAGGGAGACTAAAAATGCTGTCTGGTGGCCCCTCGCTCTGGGGTTGTCCACCAGCTGCCAGCCCTGGGAAGGGGAGCCATGATGTAGGTGAAATTGGTCTTCTTCAAGAGATCTGCTGTTGGTCCCTTATGGGTGAACATGAACAGGTATTTTTGATACCCTTGTCCTGATGGGCTGCTGAGAGTGTAGCTTGCTTGTCAGGACACCTGGCACAGCCTGATGTTACCTCTCTGGGAATATGTCCTTTGTGGCCCCTCAGCAAGCTGGCAAGCTGAGGAAAGACAGTGAATGTCTTCACTTGTGCACCTGCTGGGACTTGGGGAAGAATTGTGTCTGTCTGAAGGCACAAATTGCATAACTGCTCCCCTGCCCCTCAGATGAGCAGAACAGGAGCTGTGAAGGAGGCAAAGCTGTCCTGGATCCTCTGGGAACTCCAGGAGTCATGACAGGTGCATAGTTTTGGATCTCTGGTTTCTGCTGTTGCTCTGTTTTTTAATTTTCTCTCTAAGCTCCTCACTGCTGGTCTCTGAAAAATGTAACCTGTGACCTCAGCCTTCATAATTGTGTCAGCCGTGTGGGTCAGGAGCACCTGGGTCCCCTTTTGTGCTGGTGACGTCTCCTGGGTACACATTGGCAGGTAGTCAGGACTCACTGTCTCTCAAAAAAACCAGGAAAATAAGCTTGTGTTTGAATCCCAGGTGCAGAGAGGGTCTGCCTGTCACAGCCAATTCAGCTGCCGCTCTGCCTGACAGTGTTGTTCTACTTTATGGGCTCCTACTCACGTTGCTCTCTTTTTGTTTTGCCTGCTTTTCCCCCCTCACTCCTGTCTCTCTCTCCCCCCTAAGCTGCCTGCCGGCAGAGATTGGCTGTTAAAATAACTGTACCGAGGCTGTGAGATGCACACAGGCATTAGGAGCAAATGACACTGGAGCACTCACCTCTAGTGCAGCAGTAGGACACCAGGAATCTCCAGGGCATCGTCTGCCAGGGAGCCTGTGTGTTCTGGGAGAGTTGACGAGCTGCCCCTTGCATCCCACAAGCTGAGGCGTGAGCCTGTGCTGCTTGAGCTGCCAACATATGGGTGTGCAAATTTCTGCCATGGTCCATGGGGCAGCAGCTGCTGTGTGTCAGGGTGTGTTATGTACAGACTGGTGGCACTGGAGGAGTTGCTCGGCTCCCTCATGCAGCTGTGCACGAGCCACTGTGTACAGAGCACTGTGTGAGCATCTCTGGGTTCCCCTCACCCGTGGCCAAAATGTAAATGCAGATGCACTTACAGTATCTTCTGGTATTATGGGGGCACTGGTTGGAAGGGCAGTGGTGTAGAGGAAGCATTGCAGTTATGCCTGTATCTGTCAAAGTGACAAGAGCATGGAGGAGGGGAGGTTTGGAAACACTGGAATTCAGACAGCTTACAGCAGCCCTCTTTGTAGGATGAGAGTGAGGTTTTGGTGTAGTCACTCTTTCCCCTTGAGAAGTTTATTTCTCTTTCATGATGGCAATTTCTCAGGTGTCTGTACTGTGAAGGGTATGTGGTGGAATCCTTCCGTGCACTGATGATGGTGGGTGAATATGGGTGAGAAGGATGAAAGTCTGGGCACTGGGCAAATAAGGACATTATCCTGGAGGAAGAGGATAGAGGAAAGAAGCAGATCAACAGATAAAAGGACTCAAATAGATTTTGTGAGTTATTTTTTATCTGGGAAATTAAATGTCTTTCCCAGATAGGCACCAGTGATTTGTCCACGTCTGTGTTTAGAAACTGTTGAGGTGGCCATGGTTGCCATGGCTTCTCAGCACAGCAGCGCAGGTGCTGACACTGGGAGAGCTAGGGAGAGTGACAGGGCCATAGTGCACAGCCACCCATGCTGGTGGCAGGCAGGGTGCCCACTGGCCTTTGCAGAGGACAGAATCAGCTGAGGTGGGATCATTCTTCATGCACCAAAGGGTCAGTGCCTGCTTGGAGTTTGTCTCACTTTAAGACTGTTTCCCTCACAGTGGTTTCCCCTTATCGTAACTTGTTTGACTTCCAGGGATTTGCCCAGGAGTGGGTTAAACTTCCTCATTAATAACCAGACCGATAAAAATCACTGGAAAAGGTAAATGAAATGCTGCTCTGACACATCTGATGCAGAGGGGGAGGCAAATTCTCCAGACTGGAAAGCCATTGTCTCCCAGGGGTTTTCAGACATCGCATCCTCGATGGAAGCAAATAGGACATGCCAAGCTCCTTGAGAGCATCTGGTAATGCAGCATGGAGGGAAGATACAGGGACAGATTGGGGCCAACACTGCTTTTTTTATTTTATTTTGTGAGAGAGCTTCAAAGGGCAGAGGCAGGCACTGTTTTAATCCTTGAGCTGAAGAATAAAGCGCAAGGGGCAGAGACATGACCAGCTGCAGGGCTTCTAGGTGGGAGATTCTGTGGGCAATGGATGTGTGCAAGGGAAGAGTGAATCAGCCCCTGCAGGATGGAGTGATAGACCCAGGCTGGGAAAGATCAGCAGTGCCCAGTGCCTGAACACTCAGGCTTTTCCTTAGCATGATCATCACCTTCAGAGACTTATTTCCCTGTGACATAGCCTACAATATTAAACAAATTAAAAAATGGTTGGGGATGTATTTCAGCTACCTCTTGCTGTTGTCAAGGCAGCTTTGTTGCAGGCAGTGGTGAGGACAGGCAACAGAGGCTGACTTGCTGCTGCTGGGCAGAACATCCCAGTGGGAGATCACACAGAAGGGAGTGGTGGGACAGGGTTTGGAGAAGAAGGTCCTGCTATTAGCTCCTGAATCTTCATCCTAATGCTCACCTTTGTCAGTGGCAACCAGGCAAACTGTGGCAGATCCCTCCCTTTCTCTTGTGCACATACTCTGAATCTGTTCAGAAATAAAAAAGAAGATGTTGAAGGGGGGAAGGTGTGGGAAAACTGCCTTGGAAAAATAACTCTGCTGTAATATAGTGGAAATTGTGTCTTATTTTGTTGAAACAGACTCAGTTTAGAAGGAGGAACATTAAGGAACACTTCAGGGAAATCTTTAATCTGGTTGCAGCATCCAAGAGAAACAGTGTAGGAGAAAAAGACCTGAGGGAAATGAAGATGCGAAGATGCATTAGCAGATAAATAGCATGTAGCAGTCTCTAGGTACTTCCCCATAACTGTGCTCTGGAAGGACCATGTGGGTCTTCCTTTCAGGAACTCCAGCTCTCCGGTAGAGGAGCAGAGGGATGCACAGCTTAGCTCTCCCTGTCCTCTGCTCAGCACAAGCTCTCCCTCGACCTGGTGTCTAATTCTAATATCCAGAGCTTGTTCCTTTAAGCATTTAAACCTCCAATCAGGCCTCCAATCCCACTGCCATGTGGAGCCATAAACAGGGATAAACACTAATTAGTATGGTAAATAGCTTGGCCTTGTGTTTTCTGGTTACAGTATCATGGTAATTATTTCCGGCTCCCTGCCTGTGTACTCCTGCTGCTTGATTTTGTGCTCTGTACATCCTTGCCATCCTGATTATTGCTGGATGCATTAAAATTGGCAATTGCCCTCTCCTGTCTCCCATCCATGTCTTGGGGAGGGGACTGGCCTAAGCCAGTTCCACTGAGGTGATCAGGGATGATTGAGGAGCGATGGGCAACATCACACAGCTCTCTGTCTTCTGGAGGCTGTACCTTAATGTGCAGGATGTGGGGTCATGCTGAGATGACACAGCACAGCATTTTCAGGGAACCTGCTGCTGGTCACCAGGGCTTTGTAAAATACGGGAAGAGAAATGGCCAACTGGGCAGCTCCTTCCCGTGACTCCCATTGCTGAGGTTTATTTTTCTCTCCATTTTGGCTGCCTTGCTTCAGCAAACACCTTTGTCTCTAACAGAGAGTGTGGCTTCAGCCTGGATTTTGGCCCGAGAAAGACAGCTGTGCCCATGCACACGAGTGTACATGAGGTGGCTGAAGGTCTTGCCCACTGGGGAGGGACAGATCAAAGATTCCTCATTTTGGTCTCTTGGCAAGAATCCCAAGCTTAGCTTCACTCTAATGCAGTGTGGTTGCTTTGGCATCTACATACACAGGCTGCAGCCAGTGGAGAGCACTTGGGTTCAGGGGCCTGTGACCTTCTGACCACTTGTGTGGAGCCTGCTCCAGCTTGTGAGCCAGGACTCTGGTTTCCTTCTGAGTTCCTTCGAGTTAAAAAGGTCTCTGTGTTGCAGTGTGCTGTGCTCTTGTCTTGTCTCTGCTCTTTCCCAACATTCCTGACTCATTTTTTCCTTCTGGATGTTCCTCCTTAGCCACCTTCCTGCACACTGTAGTAGGTAGGTACGTGTCTCTGGTTTTATTTGCACCTCGCCCTTTCTGATATGCATGCACACAAATCGGAGGCACTGGAGGCAGCTTCTGGAGCTGGGGTGATTGCACATTCACTCCCTCTCTTCCAGTGGCCAGGATATTAGTATGAGCAATTTGTTAGAAACCTCTCTCAGGTCCTGTTTTATTCATGATTTCGCCTGTGAAATGTCACTAAAATGGTTGTGTGTTCCCAGTTATAGATGAACTCTCCCCTCTTTCCCCTATGGATGCACACTGCCTTGTAACCTCTGTGGGCCTGGTGGGTTGTATTTTGCAGTGCTGTAGGGCTCTGTAGGGCTCATTGGCAGATGCATTGGCTGCTCCTCATGTACACAGGCATATGCTTTAGCTGACCCAGTTTTTTATTCTGCTGGAGATATATGAGTGTTATTATTCACAAAGTGTTGCAAACACATGCTGGGCTCTGTGAGACTCTCAGGAAGACAAAATAAATTTCAGGAAGAAATGGCCAGGGGAGAAACAGCTGCTGTTTCTCCACGAATAGCAACACTTGATCGTGGTGGTGGCCACAGGCCATTTGGGATTAGACACCCACAGAAGACAGGCCTGGCTGTGTCCTCAGGATGTCACGGACTTCATATTCATCCCAGGATGATCAATGCCTGCATTGTTCCCAAGAGATTTGGGCTGGCCTGGTTTCAAAGCCCTGAAGTGCAGGATGATCCTCAGGCATGCTGCAGTCTGAGCATTGCATGCTCTGCCCTTCTCACGACTAAATGCCCTGTACTGCAAACATAAGCCTGTTGTTGCTTCTGTCCACTGTGGACACTAAAAACTGAGAACTCTGCTCCTTTTTTAGCAAACCTGTATGCATTGGAAGATGGTTATCATGCCCCTTTTCAATTTTCTGTAGTCTAAACAGCTTCATTTTTCTCAGTACCTTTCTGGCAGGTCATGCTTTCTGCACCTCTGCTCATGGTGGCATGATTCTCCCAGCTATTTGGAGGAGTGCTGTGCTCTTCTCCCCCATCACTCTTAAGCTCATGGAAGAAAACCTGTCCATCACCCGTGGAACTGTAAGTCCTTACAGAGAGGCATGCTATCCTTCATTCCTCAAATACAACTTTGACTGCATGTCATTTTCCAAGACAACCGAAGTCATTCATCGGATTTGCCTCACAAGGCTTGGATTAGAGTGCATTGCTGCTCGCTAAGGCAATTAATTCTAGCTAAGTCTTGGCTTAGATGTGAGCCAAAAAGTTGTCTAAAGGAAAACTGATTTTACGTGCGTGTGTGTCTCCTTTTGAAAGTGTCTGTAGCGTTGATCTAAGGGGTGGAGAAGCTTTCAATTCATTTTGTGTAGCTCCCATGCTGCTTGGAAAACCATCTCAGCAGTGGAAACCCACTCTACTGCTTGAGGAGTTTTGCAGTCAGCAAACAGATGAGCTTTCCCTGAGTGGCTGCCTTCAAAATCAGCCTTTAGGTCCCCTCAGCCAACATACCTGCATGATTGTGATTTTGTTTCCTCTGTCCAGGGTGCAAAATAGCGCATGAAAATGATTCTGCCAATCTCACCCTTCCACAGATTTTTATTCCCACAGTTTTTTATTCCCTGTCTGTTTGTTCTATGGGCTAGCAGAAACTCATTCTCCTCTGATACCTCTTTTGCTTCAAGCACCTCTCTTTACCTTCATCCTCTTTCAGCACACTTACAGAATCATAGAATTATAGAATGGTTTGGGTCAGAAGGGCCTTCTAGTTTCTAGTTATGAGAAAGCTCATCTAGTTCTCTGGGAGGGGAGACCTTCCACTAGCCCAGGTTGCTACCACAACACTCACGGGGATGTGGGGCATTCACAGCTTCTCTGAGCAACCTGTTTGGGTGCCTCACCACTCTCACAGTAAAGAATTTCTTCCTAATATCTAATCTGAATCTATCGTCTTTATGTTCAAAGCCATTACCGCTCATCCTATCACTATGGTCCATGGCAAAGAGTCTCTCCCCATCTATTTTGCAGGACCTCTAAGTACAGGAAGGTTGATGTAAGTTCTCTCTGGAGCCTTTTGCTGCAGGCTGAACAACTCCAACTCTCTCAGCCTTTCCTCACAGGGGACTGCTTCAGCCTCTGGGTCATCTTTGTGACTCTCCCCTGGACCTGCTTGAGTGAGTCTGTGTTTTTCTTATGCTGGCGGCCTCAGACCCAAACACAGTACTCCAGTACTTATGGCTGTAGGCTCTGCCTACCTGCCATGGCTGAAGCCTTTTCCTCAGCCTTGGTCTCATATCCCTGATGCTGTAGTTCCCAGATTTGAAAATTATTTCCTTCCTGCTTGCTTTTCCTTATGCCGCTTTCTTCCTTGGGATCCCACCCCAGCAGCTGTGAGAGCCCTAGCTGGCACTTGTATTTTGGTAGCCACCCGCCTGCACCTCTTCACCACCTCTGCTCCTGCTGCACGCAGCTGAAATGTCACCTGTCCTCTCTCCCCTCTCTCCCTCTCTGCCTCCCATGCCCTCCCTCCCTCGTTTCCCCCGCTGCTGAAAGTTCAGCTCATATGCAATGACGCATGCAGAAGCAGTAAGTGTGTGCTCAGGACATGTAATAAGCACTTGGCTCCTACAGGCTGCCTTTCAGCCTTGGGCTCCAACACACTTCAGCAAAATGATTGAGATATTACCCTCTGCGCAGAGGGGAAGGTGACTCACAGAGAAATGCCCAGCCTGCCTGTGCCCGAGCTGGGAGGAAAATGCAGGCAGCCTGAGCGCTGCCTGACGCTTCCCCTTGGGCAGGCAGTCCTGCCTGTCCCTGGATGCGTCTGTCCGAGAGACATCCCGCCACCGGTGATGTCTGTGCATGTGAAGGTGCCCCTGTGTGGGTGCAGGCTGACCTTGTTCTGGCTGTGAGTGCCTGTACACACGTGTAGGCAGATCTGTGAGTGCTGGAGGGCATTTCTAGGCTTAGACAGGCCTCCTGACCCTGGTGGCTTTCACAGCATCCGAGCTCTCTGCCTGGCTACTTTTCAGACCCATGGTGGCCAGGGAAGGGGAATGAGCAGGGTCACCAGGAACTGATGACAGCAGGGAAGCTGGAAGGGAGTGGAAGAGAGTCTGTGCCTGCTGTACCACAACAGTTTTCTGGCTAACAACAGCTCTATCCCACCTCGGGGCTGGCTCCTGAGAGCTCTGTATATGGCTTGGAGTGCCCCAGGTAACTTGATAGACAAGTCAATTAGTAGCCAGGGTCTTAGGTGAGCGGCCTTCTCCCTGGAGCTGTGTGGCAGCCTTTTTGCTAGGGAGGATGGTGCTGTGCTCTCCTGATCTGCAGATGAGAGTAAGCATTTCTGAAATGCTCAGTGCCAGTTTGGAGTCCTTGCCCTGCTGCCCAGTTGATATCAAGGCATCTTCTCTTTGAAGTGGTGGCTCTGGAGTACTGACGGAGACGTATTTTTTCTGTCCTCATGCAGGCAAAATATTTTGTGGGTGTCTTCTCGGTGTACTGTGGGGAGTTGTTTCACATGAAACTCTTCTTACTCTTCATCTCACAGTTTGAAATGCTGGAGTCCTTCCCTTCCTGTCCAACCCACTAGCACCTGCCTGCTCTGCTCGCTGCTGGGTCTGACCTCGTGTCCCAGTGGGCTTCAGAGTAGAAGGCGGCTTTTCCCCTCAAAATCTGCACAGCAGAGAGGGCAGGACAGTGTGGCAAGAGGCATGCTTGTGCTGCAAGCTGGAAATAAACCCTGCTGTCCTTGCCCAGGCCTCCTGAGCAGCCCCATGGCGTGTGCAAGGCACACCACGGTGCCGAGCAGACACTGCCCGGTACCGGCACCGGAGCGGCTGCATCGGCAGCACGAACTGCTGTGGCTGGCCGTCGCGGCTCTGTGCATGTCCTTCAGCTCCGGCTGTCCTGGGCAGCCCTGGGTGCTCAGACAGACCGTTCTCCCTGCTCCATCGTCAGCCAGGGCAGAACTCTCCCTTCCAATTCCGGTGCGGCCCGAGCGGTCCCTTGGAGGGCGGGCGGGCGGTGGGTGAGCCCCGGCTGCTGGCGGCTGCGCCAGTGCTGTGAAGGCAGCAGAAGAGGCAGGAGCCTCACATCAAATCCCCAGCCTGGCGCGAAGTGACGGAGCAGAAAAAGTGAGCGACAGGGAAGGTGGGAGGCGGGATGGGAGCGATGGGGGAGCTGGGGAGGGGAGTGAGAGACTGGGCTCTAGCCTGGGAGCAGAGCAGCAAACTGGCTTATTATTAACCATAACCCCTGTCCCTTCCTAACCTTGCATCTGATTAACTGTTCTCTGATTCTTTGTTTGCGTCTGTTTGTTTTTTCCTTTTTTCTCCCTCAGGCACTGCTGTAGCTCAAATTTAGCCTCCAATATTTATATCTTTCTGTCTCTTCTATTTCATTTCTTATTTAGAAAATATACTCAAGAGGACTGCGGGACTTGGGAAGAGGTTATGCCACATTGGATCAGCTGGTCTACTCCAAGATCCTGATTTCTGCCCATACCCTCCCTTCACAGAAAAATTAAACTGCCCATCCCAGTGAAAACCACAGCTGTGTGATGGAAAGTTTGGCAGGAAACACCTTTCTCACCCTCCCCATGGCAGTGCACACCTTGAAATGTCAGATTTGGTTTCCATTTGATGATATTTGCTATGTAGGGGATCTCCCAGCTGGCTGCTGGTAGAGGGTGGCCCACTCTGTGGGTGCTGAGCTGGGACTAGGCAGACCTAGATTTACATCTGCTCTGCAGGGTGATCTTGAATGGAACACCTTCTTTCTCTGGACCTCAGTTTCCTTGACCCTAAGATGAGAACTAACTAAGTGCTTATGTAACATTTCTCCAGCTGAAAAATGCTGGAGGAGATGCCTTGTTTTGTACTTCAACAATAGAGGAGAAAGTATATAGCAATCTCTAGACCTGGAAAATTCCATACTGGTAGCATCAAGTACCTGGAAGGGCACATTCCCCCTGATGAGGGAGAAATCAGTATGCATCGTGCTTCAGGTAGAGCTGGAAAGAGATAATGTTGGGGGGATAATCACCCCAATGGGAAAGGTTCCTCTAGGCTTCTGTCCTGGGGATTTGATCTTGTTTCTTCCTGCTCCAGAGCCCAGAATAAGGATCATTGGATGAAATAAATTTTCACTTATGTTGGAGAGCAGGTGAGTCTCAAACCTTTCATGTTGTGCCAGTTTATGCTTTTGATTCAGCAAAAGGCATCATTGCAGCTACCCCTCCACTGCAGTGGCGAGTCCTACAATATAAAGCACATTTTCCTTTCCATTCCCATTTTGTTTTGTTCCTTCAGCCCATAGCTTCTCTGCCAGAGGGTACAGTATGATGGAAAAAGGTTGAATCCATCAGTGTTTTAGGTGTCCTTTATCATTTGTGCTGGGAGTTATCTACTGCCTTCCCTGTGCTTTTGCTGCTCTCAGGAAAAGCAGTGTCTCAGTCAAGGTCGTGCCCTTCCTGAGCTGTAGCAAACGTGAAAGGGTCTCACTTTTTGTTCATCTTAAACCATAGAGACTTCCACCTCAGTACTCTTCCACTTCTGCCCTTGGTCCCAGGATTTCTTGGCCCAGGCTACATTGTGCAAACCCATCATGAGGCAGCACCACAAGATTCCCTTTCTCTTTGTTTTGCCTTTCTAAATCTTCCTCCTTTACTCTTTCTGGCCCCAGCAGTGCTTTTGGTTTTCTCCCCATTGCTGCTCCCTGTCGCTCAGCTGAGTGCCGATGTCTGCCGTGGCTCCAAAGCCAGGTGAGGCAAAGCAGCTGTGCAGGCATGGCACAGAGCCTTAAGGAGTTAAGGCCAAAGGGATGGGTGGGTGATGAGAAGGACTGTTGTTATTTGAGGTACAGATTTTCTCTCTCCTTTTTTTTTAAGGAACAGTGAACATGCCTGAGAGGAGGCTGTAGTCTGCCCTGGGGTGCTTCCTGGTCCTTGCTGCCTTTTTTCTGCTTCCTGGAGTACCTGTGGATCAGAGGACGCCTCTTGCCTGTTCTGGCCTCCCTCTGACTGTGTGAGGGCAGACAGAGGCTGCCCTCACACCGCTGGCCTGACAGAGCCAAGGAGCACAAGTGAGCCAAGACGGTATTGGATCTCTTGGATGCTGTTGACCTTGGCCTAAACAGAGCCTGTCCTTCTGGAACAGGCATTTTCCAAACACACTTGTTAGATTGTTTATGCTCTCCAAATGAAGTGCTGGTGCTTCTTGCATGGAGAATGTGCAGACTCTCCGTGTTGCCCTTTGGATGATCAGTGGGATGAAGCAGGTCAGAATGGCTCAGTTTTGATACCTGCTGGGAAATCATCTCTCTAATATTTTGAGTGGAGATGAGAAGGTTTGGAGCAAGAAGACAAATAAGTACTGTATGAGACTGTCCCTTAGAGACTGACGTACCACTGTCTAGGTCCAAACCCAAAGGACACCTTGGGGAAACTCAGATCCAGGTTTCACCATTGGGTCTCACCAACTTACATCTAGAGAAGATTCACAGGGGGCTTTTGAACACAATGCTCCTCCTTCCAGCAGCTGCTTAGCAAAGTGCAGAGGTGATCCTCCTTTCCTGGACTGAGCTGTTGTGTTAAATTGAATTTCATCCCTTGGAGACCTCTCCCTCAAATACACACTCTCTCATTATGCTTTTCTTCTCCACTGTTACTATTCTTAAAAACACCTTTTTGTAAATGGTCTTTGTTTCTTATCTAGAAACTTGTCTGCCACCATAGTTCAGAGCTGCCCTTTGGGGGCTGAGATTCTTTTTTCCTCTTGCACACTCTTTGTTTCTCTTCTCTGCTGGAGGGATTAATTTATAATTTCCCTCTTGCCTCTTTCTGAGCTCTTCTTTTTTTACCATCCCATTCTTTGCTGTTTCAGGTGAGGAGGGATGAGGTGAGGGGATATTCCAACTTGAAGATGTTACAGATCCACAGTGACCTCCCGTGCAGCTGATGGACCGTTTGCAGCCCATGTGTGAGACCCGATGATTGGCAAATGGGAGAGTGACCATGGCACCATTGCGCCATAAATGTGCAAGGTACGAGCACAGGGGTGAGGGACGGTGCTGGGAGTGCCAGCCATGCTCTGGCAAGTGAAAAGATTTGTGGAGGTCTCATAGAGCTGCCTTTTGCTGCTGACAAGATCTGTTTTCTGGTCTCAGAAGTGGGCAATAGCTGGCAGTGCCTGTCAGCCCTTCATCGTGGAGCACCTGATGGCGTGACAGCTAGGGTCTGAGGCATGATGGCAAAGTGACATCATGCCCCAGGGTGGTGGGCTGGAGAAGACAGCACCTTGCCAGTCCTGGGACACGTGGGTGGAGTCAGGAGTGGAGCTCCACGCTGGAGTAATGGGACAAGGGGTCCCTGGGAGTGAACTGGTGCTCATCCTGAGAGCTGTGTAGCTGTCAGGACCGGGGGATCAGGAGGTATCATGGGATCTGTTTGCCAGCACCGTAGCTGGGAGCACTGGGCCAGGTCTGAAATGCATTGGCAGATCTGTGTGAGGAGCTGTGCTTAAGAGCCACAACACTGAATCATTTCCCAGAAATCCCATGTCAGTCTAACCATAAACACCAGAGTGGAAGGTGGGGACATGTGTTTCTTCAATTTCCTACAACAAAGCAAGCATAAAGGGGATTAGGAAGGCACTGCTGGGGGAAAAGAGAGAGAGATTTAGTAGGGAAGGGAACATTAAGATTTAGACAGATAAAATGCAGACTGGAGTTGTTGGGCCAGAACAGAAGAACTTCTCACTCTATATATTTAGCTCAGTGAGGTATATAAACAGAAACCTACAGCCAGCTCAGCCACTTCTCCCCCAGTGGAGTGAGTCATCAGCCCTTGGATCTAAAGTTAGGTTCACGTCAGAGCTTACATTCTCTCTCATTTTATTTTTCTCTTTCTATTTTGAAGGGTGTGGGAAAAGCTGGACACTGTCTCCTGGAAGCAGCAAACATAAACCCACAACAGCAACAGATGCAGGACCTGATGCCCTACCTGAGAGCACTGTGACAAATACTGCTTTCTGTCTGACTGCTCCTCTTCCTAGCTGCACGCCTGGGGATGAGCTTAGACAACATGCAGCCATGGCTAATCTGGACACACAGTGGACCCAGCTCCAAGGGGTTTTGTGCACTGTGCAGATGAGCTGGAGGATGGGATGGGCTGCACAGCCGTTCCTGGGGCCACAGCAACAGGATTCTCTCTGTTTGGCTCCCATGTGCTGTGCAGGGGAGCAGGATCTGCGGTCGGGGCTGTCAAAGAAGGGCTGGGGCTGGGTCAGCCTGGCAGGAGGCAAGATGATGCCTGTGAGACTTGGCTAGATGCCTTTAAATCCAGTGTAGGTTGCTGCCTGGTGGGCTCAGCCCCCAGCCACCTGCAAACCTGCAGAGGGGAGGGCTGCATCTCACCGAGCTATCTCTGCAGTGTCTGCTTTGATATGGCTCCCCCTTTCCTGCTTTTTCCCTTTCCCCTGGTCCACCTTCTTAAGCAGTGGCAGTGAATCACATATTTTCCTCACTAACTCACCAGCCAGTGCTGCTGGCTCAGGTAGTGACAGGAAAAGGGTGAATTTTCCTGCTCCTCTCAAAAATCACAGAGAGGATAGAGTGTGACCTTTGGAAATGCTCTGGATGCAATGGTAGGACCAGCTTGTGCCATGTTCACCTCTGGTGTGATCTACCCTCAGGTCACTTCCAAGCGAGCCCACCTGTATCACTCAGGGCAGATGACAAAACTCTCTGAAAGTGCACTGGGGGTGGAAGATGGAGCCCTGGGACTACTGTGAGCTGCAGGACAAGGAGACCATCTTCAGTCCCTTCCTGTGTGAAAGGTGGAGAGGAGGGCCTTGCTCAGGGAGGGCACAGCTTCCCAGCCCAAGGCTTGGAATTGCTGCTCTGGAGGGATGCCTGTGGTGTATGTACCAGGAAGCCCACAGAAATCCCCCCCAGAATGTACAGATGGGAGTGTTGTGGGGATGAGGGGGCTCTGCTCTGGAGCATGAGCTGCCCCGGGCTCGCTTGTTTCACCTGCTCCAAATCCATGATGTATTGAATGGCATGACTCCATTGTCCCACCCAGCCCCTTTCCTTCTCCTTTCCTTCCAGGCTCGTTGCATGTTTTTATCAATTTGGAGGGTTTGTCTGAATAGTAGTAGAGTAGGAGAGTTCAAATGTCTCTTTACCCCGTGCCGTGGATGTGCTGGAAGGCAAACAGACATGATCCTGGGATGAAGACATGAGAGATGACCCACAGATTGTCCTGAGCATGTGTTTATGTGCCTCTGTCCTCCTGTGCCCCTCTGCAAGTACTCTTCATCTGCCTTTAATATTTTGTTTCTTTCCCCTCTCCTTACTGCCCTGTTTCTCCACCCTGTCTCACCCTCTTCCTTTCTCTCCTACCCTCCTCCTCCTCATTCTCTTTTTCTCATTTGATATTCATGCATGAATAAATTCAATTGCATTTTTCCCCGTTTCCCCTGAAGGGGCTTGTTGGTGAATTACAGGCATCTGAAATCATATAATGCTCAGATTCATCATTTCTAGGACAGAATTGAAGCTCTTCTATTTCTTGGGAAGGAATAATAGATGATTTTATGAGGAGAGGGAGTGATGAGTGTCTTGTGGCTGGTGAGGAAGAAGCCAAGGAGATTAACCTTGTCAGCAGAGAGTGGACCTGCTAGCAGAGGGGGCTAAAAGGCCAGCCAGCCCCTCCTCTGTCTGCAGGAACAGGGAAGGTGTGTGTGGGTAGGTGTGCGCATGTGGAATGTGAGTGCCTGTGGCTGCTGCACATTCACTGTGTGGTGCTAGTGGGGCCCTTAGGGAGGAGTAGATCTCTTAGGGGGCTGCCCAGAATTGGTTGAGGAAGGAGTAGCCTGACACCTGAGTAGTTAGAGAGATTGTCTAGTGATCTGCTTGGGCGTCTGCCTCAGCCAGCATTTGGGACACTTGTGCAGTTCTGGTATCACGCCAAACTCTACTGTGGGTCTGTGGTTGTGTCCAGCACCACATCCCCATCACACTGAGAAGCTGAGGCTGGTATGTCACAAAATCCTTTACTTTCAAGGGCTTCCTGTTGTGGATGGGATTCCCAGCTCCTGATGGGAGCCTTCCAGTTCATGCAGGACAGGACACTCAGGGTAACCACAACCATCTTTGGGTCCAAAGGGGACCGGAGGTAGTGTCTTGCGCAGTTCCCATACAAACAGGCTCCGACCCTGGGCAGGGAGAGGTCTGACCACTGCAGAAAATTATTGTCCTGGAATAAAACCTCTTTCCAGCTTGTGGAAGATGCATAGGTACACCATGGAACTGCAGTCCTGGTCAGAAACTATGAAAAAAGACAGGCTGGACTTGTCTTAGGAAGAGCTGCTTTTCATGGAAGCTGTTAATCAGGTAACTTTTGATGCTCACAACATTCCTATTGTTTATAACATTGCTCTCTTTTCTTTTTTAGCACTTCTGGAGCAGCCTGAGGATCCTCTAAGGGATGAGTTTACCTTTCAGGAGAGGTAACAAGATTAGACACTTTAAAAAACACGAAAGTGTAGCGTTAAAAGCAGACAGCAGCCATTGTCTTTGTTGTAAAATCTTTTAAGGGCCTCGTGAGAGACAGTGATGGTGCCAACCACGTTGCTCAAGCTGCAAGGAGCCTGGCTAATGTGATGTAAGTGGCTAGAGGCTCCTTGACTTCTGCCTCGAGTCCCTGGCACAGCAAAACCAAGCCACACGGAGATGAATTGCAGAGGAGAGGATACTTACATGAAGTTTTTCACCTTAGGTGGTGAGCACATGTGAGCTACCTTGATGTAAAAACAGAATCAGTAATCCTGACTTTACCAGAAAGTGGGATTGGTCCACTGTCTTCCTGTGGAGAGTTGACACCCAAGGGCTTGTTTCTCAACATGCTGAAAGTGCTTGGTTTCCCATTTTTAGTTTAGGTGTGTCAATTACCTTGACCCAGCTATTCTAGCCATGCACTACAAAGTCTGTGACAGCTGGAGTGGACATTGTCTCGGTGAGGAAGGTTTGGAGAGGAAGCAGAGGAGCTTCTGGGCTGCAGTGTATATTGTGTCATACCCTAGCTGGCAACTGGGCATTTTTTAGCTTCTTATTTACAATATATGCCCATGGTAGAAGCAAGAATGTCTCCATGTCTCGTAACATGTGGAATTTTACTGATCTGAAGAGGAAACACCCATGAAAAGCCTTGAGGACTGTGATGGCTTCCTGTAGTGTCTCTTTCTCAGAGCTGGCTCAGGATCCCCAGTAGGAAAACTGAAGGTTGATGCTTCAAGAATGAAGGGCCTGTGCTGACCTGGGGTAGGGCTTCTCAGCCACAGAATGGGACCAGTGGGGGCAGGCAGCTGTTTTGGCCCTCCGTTGGATGAGGCTCGGGAGGCCACACTCTGTTCCAAGAAGGCAGAAGGTGGGACTCCTGCACTTTATCCATCCCTCTCGTTTCCCCTGGCTTCACAAAACACCATGGGAAACTAATTTGCAGAGAGTTGTTCCCACCCCCTGAGTTCCAGTAACAGATCTGGGAGTAGGATAGGGCGGGGAGGAGGGACTGGTTTCGAGGCAAGGACTTTTGAGGGAGGGTTGTTAGTTTGTTTTTTTTAACTCTTCCCAAATGATAAGTCTCTAACCTGCTTGATCTGTGACCTGCGGATGGACACATCCCTAAAAGTTCAAGGAAAGGCGAGCATGCTGAAGCCAGTGTCCACCAGAAAAGGAAGGATGAGTGGGCTGAAGGCAGGGGTGAACCGGCTGTCCTGAGACCCCACCGTTGACACAAGTGTGTGATGGTGTGCAAGGAGATTTCCTCCTTTCCTCCTGTGCTGTGAGAATTCCTGCATTCTGTGCCTCTAATTGTAGGTTCCCCTAAAGACATTTGGTGTCACTCTAAGGACGGTGTTTCACTCTCCCTCTCTGCCTGTACAGATATTCTCTCTCTCTCCGTGCAGTTCGCTCCGTCAGCCGTTGGTGAACATACCATGAGACAGAGAGAGAGCGAGACGGACAGAAACCACACACCAGCCCTTCCTCCTCACTTTTCCACCATGGAATAGCTAACCTTGCCCCCACCCACACCTCCATCACCTCTCAGCATCCTGCTATTATTTTGACCCTCTCTCTGGTCTTTTTGGAAGGAAGCTTCTGTCACTTCTTAACACCACCCGCCTGGAAAAACACACAGAGGCAAACCCCCCCAAGCCCTCCTGTGAAGGAAGAGGTTCTATTTTTTAACCTCTTTTTGTTTGCTCTGACTCCAGAGCTTCAGACTCCAGCCTGAGCAGCCACAATTTCTTACCATGTATTCTCCTTTTAAACCATCTCCTTCCTGCACACGCTCAGTCCTTGCAGGCACGGATCTAACACAACTCCCCGCTTCTCGCCGGCAGGTTCTCTGCTCCCCATCACTCAGCTGATCCTGATCTTTTTTCTCCTGTTCTCCCCACCCCGGGCACCGAGGTGTGTGTGTCTGCGTGTGAGTGTGCCTGTGTGCAAGGGGGGGAGGTGGGGGGGCCTTTTTTTTTTCTCGGTGGGGGAATTTTTTCAAAGCATCTTCATTATTATTTTATTTTGCTTCTCTGACTTGGAGACTTCTCCCTTGGAGATTTCTTTTCCATGCAAAGGTAGGTGAGACGCATGCACACCTGGCTAACCTTCTGTCTGTCTCGTTTTGCTTGGCTTTGCTGTCCTTTTAATAGAAAACTTGCGCCCACCTATGTACCTGCATCATTCCTGTTCTGTTTCATACCTGTTTCCTCTCTGGCAGAAGTAAAAGCTGAGGGTAGACATGTCTGTAACGTGAATAATTCTGTCTTTCCAGAGAGGAAAGTTGTTTCATGTCTGGTGGTACGTGAGTGCAGTGCCCATGTATGTGAGACTGCCTCTGTTTACCCAACAAGTAGCAATAATTGATTTTGGTGTGGGCTTTGGGCAGTGGTGGTGGTGGCAAGGGAACAACTGTGTGTCCAGTAGTTCATGTCCATGAGCAATTGCAGCAGGGAATGTGTATCTCACAGATAATCAGCAGCTCTTTATACATGACTGTAAATGATACAGGGAGTGTGAATAATACCAGGAATTTCAAATTTAGCCCTGGTTAGTTTCTTCTGTTATGATGGGGAAGGATGGTGGGAAAGAGGGAGGGTTACAGAATCTCCTCCCTGGAGAGGTAACTGCCTGAGACTTGTAAATATGTAACTTTTCCTAAAACCTTCTCACTGTTTAGGGTCTTCTTGGGTTTGGGGTATTGTTGTTGTTTTTTTTTTCCAAAGCAAGAGTTCAGTCTTGGATTCAGGTTTCATAAATTGTCTTTTCTTGTTTTGTTTATGGTTGTTATTGCATTTCAGTTGCATGTGCAACATCCTGAAAAGGGACACGGAATAGGATGTACTTTAATATAGCAAAATGCATCATCTTCTGTACATCACTGGAAGCTGTTGGCTGGAGTCAGGGGGTGGAGAGGGGTGGAAACAGAAGAATTAAAAAAGAAGAGAAGCAGAAATAATGTTAGGCATTGTTTACCAGCAATTATCAGTCATATTTTCTGCCAGTCCTGGTTTTCGTAACCCTCTTGATCGTTACCTTTTTGATGCTTCTTGGTAACAGCAGCTCTGTGAAAAGTACCAGCTCTCAAAAAGCCAGAAAGAAAAAAACCCCAAATATATATAATTTCCCTGCAAATTATTGCAGAGAAAAATGGTAAACATCTAAAGCAGAACTTGTGCATGTTCTCTCTGCTAATAGGAAGTGTTTTTCTCATTGATCTGGGGGTTGCTACTGGTTCTGTGTCCCTGTCACTTAGAAGACTGCTACGTAAATTGTCAGTTGTTTCTGTGTGCTATTGCGGAGCTCCTGGTCTTAAATTTGGGCTAGTGACCGAGGATTTATTATCCTCAAAGTTCCCCCAAAGGAGGAAGGGGTCTGCTGACCCTCCATCTCGCTCACCCCTCAGTGTTTTAGCTCTGACACGTAAGCTTCTCTATCAGTGGAAAGAAATCCTCAAGCACATTCTCTTCTCAACACCCTACCTGCAAAGAAACTTTTAATTCAGAGCACTGTGAGGGGAATCCAAGAGCCCCATTTCTGCCCCCCTTCCCCTTTATATTTTAAGGACACCCTCCGAGCATCTCTTCCCCCAGCCAGCACTGCCCCATCCCCGAGGTCTGGGCAGGCACATAGCCTCAGGCAGGAGGCAGCTGCCCGCTGCCTGCAGGGGACTGAGAGCCTCTATTCCTCTCTCCATTAAAACACATAAGAGTTTCATGGCATGGGCACTGGGTGTGAGTTTCCTCGGAAGGGCAGCAGGGCATGCCTGTCAGTGAAGGTCTAGTGCCACGAACCTCTCCCAGGCGAGCTGGGAGGCAGGCAGGGATGGAGTCTGGGCATTGCACTGGATTGCCTGCCCACTGCCAGGGTGCTTGCACCAGGCTGGCTGGGCAAGGGTGCAGTACCTGTTTGGGAAAGCCTTGGCCCTGACTGCAGCAAGAAGGTGGGGAAAAGCAGGTTTCCTGCAGATCTCACTGGAAAGCTGTGTCTAAACAGTGGCCCCCTCGATGCACCAGGAGATGCACACGTGCCTTGCCAGGAGATCTGGTAGCGAATATCTCAAAAGAGAGTCAGGGGGACAAAGAAGAAGCTTTGATCTGCCACATCTGAGTGGTTTGCCTTGTGAAGCCTGGATCAATTTGACAGTGCCTATTATAAAGGGGGTTATGCCAACCTGTCTCATGTTTTATCTTTCAAAATCTCCTCTTGTTGCTGCCTTGGGAGTGCTTTCAGGCTGTGGATCTGGCTGATGCAGGGCCAGGACATCCACAGCCATCAAGGGAACGAGGGGAAACATTGTGTGTGGGGGATGCTGTCTCACAAGGAGCTCGGTGCTTGCCTGTGGCTATTTCTGGGTAGGCACAGCGGCCTTGGCTGGGGTATGAGGAGACCAGCTGGGCTTCCTGGGGTCTATCACAGTGCACCTACAATGCTGGGTGAACTTTCTTGTGTCCTCACTCTTGCCCCCATCAAGAGCAGCACCTTCCTTGCTGGTCCAGTCCTGAGCATCCTCGAAGTGCCAATAACTCACCTGTGCCCCGGGCTGCAGTTCTGGCATCTCCTCTAGTCCTGGGCTTGCTTGCTTGCTTGATTCCTTCCACCAACCCTCTTCCCACCTGGCTGCATCTCAGCTGCCTGATCCGGTTTTGGAGAACCCGTGTGTCCATGCCCAGAGTGACATGGTGCCAGCCTACAGCCCTGTTTAGCGTTAGAGCCCTGCCCTGGTGTGCCCATCAACAGCAAGGCACACCAGGAGGATGTCCCACACCAGGGTGGCTTATGCTGAGCCCTGGCCACCTCTGATTTTGGGAAAAGCCTGCAATTCCAGGCTGTGCTGCAAAGAAGCCACATGCTTGGTCAGCAATTTTTCCTAGTGAAAAAAAAAAAGAAGTTGAAACTAATTTTTATTCATTTTTTTCAAAGAGAACAAGTGTCTACAGCTGGAAACTCATGAAAAGCACCCACAGCGTTAAGAATCTTTAAAAGAGTGTGTCACTGATTTAAAATAAGTTTAATCTTTTATTAAATCAAAGTCCCAAACCTGCACATTCAAGTGAGCAGGTGAATTTCTGCAGTTGCCCAGAGCCTTACTAGAACCTCTGATTCCATGGATGAGTTCAGAAATCAAGTGGTACAGGTGGGTCTGCAAGATCATGTAGTACAATTTCTTAGTTGTATTTTAAAAAATTTATTAGACAGTATAAAGTAGGGCTGATTTGAAAGGTGTTCAAGATCTGTAAAACCCCAGACTGCTCTTGGAAAGTAGAAATTCCTTGTCAGTTAGGCAGAGGTGCATCGTTGTTTATAATGACCTAATATAGGCAGCTTACTTAGTTTATTCATCTGTGTCTGAAGTGCATACCTTGAAGCTTTTAGAAAATCACATAGTGGCTTGAAAAATGTCTTATACTGATACAAAATTTATTTAAGCCCTCTAATCATAACTCAAATAGCATAAATCAACCCAGTAACTTTGTAATAAACTCGCTCTCCCGGTACTTGTCAGGCCCCGGTGTTTGAAGCACCACAGTGTGCCCTGAAGAGCAATCAGCCCAGTGTATCAGGGACTAATTGCAATGAGAAGATGTCAGAAAATGCCTTCTCTCTTGCCTTTAGCTGGAGGTGTGTGCTGCTGTGGTGGCGCAGGAGGGAGGTGGTCTCTGGGCGAAGCCAGGCTCAGTCACCAGGGGCTTCGCAGATTCATACCAACCCTTGCAGCCTGTAGGCAAGTGGACATGCTGCGGGCTCCTGGTGTGGAATCCTGCTTGTTGGAGTTTTCTGCAGTAGCTTGTGCTTCCCAGCACCTGCAGAATGCAGTGCAGAATCCCTATCTCTGTGTGATCAAGGCAGGATTGGAAGGGTGCCTTCAAAAGCAGAGGTTGTTACCCTCTTATCAAATGTGTGTGTGTGTATTAAAAAAAACCAAACTGTACCAAGGGTACTGCTGGTCTCTGCTTCTGACAAAACCCTCATCTGCAGCATGGGCTCCACATCCTGCTCCATTTTGCCTTGATGTAAAGCTCCATGGGGGCATCCCTGGAGGGCAAGTAAAGGGCATATACTTATGAAATTACTGGATTTGGGGCTATGGCCGTGGAGTTGAACAGGGTGGAGAGGAGATGCTGACCTCTGCTGTTGGTAGCTGGTGAAGTGACAAGTGCCAGGGATTTTGCTGCTGTGATGTGGCTGCTGAAAGTGCTTGTCTGGTATGATAATTGGGATGGGGGGACAGAGGGTAGGGAAGGTTTGTATTTCGTTTCTCTGAAGTGTCAGAGCTTGGCCATGGCTACAAAAACACTGCTGTATAGAGAGCACAGGTGGGGTTAGTGGTGTTAAACATTTCTCAGGTGTTGGCTTAGTGTGTCTGTCTGACAGGCTCAATTAAGCTGCTTTCCAGGACAGAGGTTAGGAATGGATTTTCCTGCAGGTCAGACCGTCAGGAGTGGATGGGATCCTGTTTCTGCTGCTGCGTGTGTGTGTTTGCAAGTGTGTGCATGTGTATATAAGTGCGCAGTGCCCGGGACTACCTCGCATCTCCTCTCTGAGTGGGGACTTCTGGCAGTGTTGATGCCCTCTGTTGCTTGTCTTTCTTGGGCATTTTTTTTCTTATTTTGCCTTTGAACCCACTCTCAGTTTAGTAGTGGGGGTGGGCAGAGGTAGGGAACAGAGTAACTCATTATGGACTCTTTCAGACTGGGTTTTGTGGCAAGGCTGCAAGGATCTGGCTTGGACTATAGGGGTCCATTTCAGGTCTGTGGTCAGATATTCTTGCATTGGTCTTTGCTGCTTTTCAGTGATCACTATTCAAACAACTGTCCCAGCTTTGCTTTTTTCCCCCCTGGTGACAGCAGGGAGAGAAGGGGACTTTTAATCTTTTGTAAACGAGTAGCGGCGTCGGTAATCAAATCATGTGGGATGCAGGGGAACCATCAAAAGGTCCTGGTCCATCTATTGACCTGAGATTGAACTGCCTGTGGGCCTTCGCAGAAGAGCCAGCAACACTGTCTCTTCTTTGCTTCTAGAAGATTCCCATCTTCATAGCTACATTCCTTTCCCATATCCTCTCTCCTTTCTGGAGGCAGAGCCTGGGGCATCATCTCACTCCACACAGCTTCAGCTGCCTTCCTGTTTTTGTTTTTGCCAAGAGTTAGTTTGCTCCAAATGCATAGCTGTGTTTATGCAGATTATCTCCTTTGGAGGGATTGAGGGGGAACAGTAATTTTTAGAGAGGAGAGAGGTTGTAGATGTAACTCTTGATGCTCCCCAAAGCTCTTCATGTTGTGTTCCCTTTAGATGTGCTGCTTACTGTCTCCACCTCCCCATTTCCATTTTCACCCCAGGGAATCTCTTCTCCAGATGTGAGTGATGACAGTGAGTTGGGAAAAAATCTGGAGGTGGGATGAGGATGCTTGTGCAGAAGTGGGAAGTTGCATTCAGTGCTGTCTGTGCTGTGACAGGGACCGGGGAGTCTCCTGGGGTCTCCCCACTCCTTGTATGCTGCTGTTTTCCTGCTCCTGCTCACTCCAACAGGTCCTGAGGGGACACTGGGTTGGGCTGAATCTGAATCAAGGGCTAAGAGCGTGAGGATGGCATCAAAGCCATCATTGCTGGTAGCCTAAGACACCGCTATCTTCCTCTTCATCATCCTCATCTGACCGTCTAAATTGCCACGTTCATTGCTGACCTTAAGGAGGGAGTAAACAGCACATTAATGACTCCCCTGGGTGAAGATAAACCAGGTTTTTGTCTGCCAGTGGAGATGCAGTAAAATAACACAAAGGGAGCTAGTGAGGTCAGAAAGATGGGCAGAAAATAACTTAATGAGATTAATCTTAGGAAAAATGCAAGCTAATGCATCTGGGGGCAATCAAAAATCTGAAACATGGGTGAGGGGCAAGGAAGGGACGGCCCAGGCCACACGACCGAGATGTGACGGTAGATGGCACATCAGACATGGGCTGGCAGCGTGCCAGGGCCAGCAGGAGAGACGAGGCCGGAGCCCGGCGCTGCGGGAAGGCGGCGCCGGGCACATCAGCGGGGCACAGCGCGGCTGGCGAGGGGCGCTTCCAGCGACACCCGCACGGAGCCACCGCGGGGATAAGGAGATTGATTTATGAGCAAGGATTGGGTGCTAAAGATGTGCGGCTTGGCTAAGCGGCGGTTTTAAGTGAGGGGACCTGACAGGAATCCTCTGAGGTGCAAAGGCGTCGGTGCGCGCGAGGAGGAGGAATCGCTGGGAGCCGTGCGGACCGAAGCAGCGCGCCGGGAGAGTGGGGCGGCTTTGAAAAGGAAGACACTGACTCTGGGGCAGAGGGTCCACACAGATGGGTCTGTTACAGTATGGAGTCATCCCCAGAAGGAGATTTTTAGAGCCTGTTCGTTTGGAACACCAAAAATGAAAATGTTTTGTTGAAAACAAGTATGCATATTCTCTGGGAAGCAGTGGGGTAGGTTTAAGGTCTTCAGGAGCAGTCACCTCTGGGTCTCAAACACTCCACATAGTTAAGGTCAGGGAATGATTTTCCAATGGGAAACTTCTTTCTCCTCTGTATTGCCTACACCCAAAGCGAGCATATTACTCCTATGCCTTTTCTTCTCTCGTTGTTGACTTTTTATTGTCTATCTCTCCAGGAAAATTTTTACTGGTCTCCATAACATCTCCTTTGGCTTGGCCAAAGGCTTCTTAGCAGATCCCTGCTTTGTGATGTCAGCAGATCCCTGCTTTGCTGTGCCAGGGGCAGGGACCTGTTGCAGGGGCAGGATGGGGCTATCCCAGCCACACAGCAGGAAAGGGATACATTGGACAATGGCTGTGATGGCGAGGGTGGGAGCGTCCTGGAGGTCAGGGCTTGCTCTTCCTACAGCTACGGAGTGCTGCCTGAGGTACAGGTTGAAGGCAGGTTATTGTTCAGGCTTCAGGACAGATAGTCTGCTTATTTTGTCCTGTGCTGACTGGACTGCTCCTTCCCCTGCTCAGCGGGATGCAGGAATTTCTTCTGCTCCCTATCCTGAACAGGAGAGGCGCAAAATGACCAGGGTGAAAAGGGTGAGGCTGGCTCGAGCAAATCTAGCAGAGGATAATAGTATGTGTGGGGAGAAGGCACAGCAATCAATCAGCATGCAGCTGAAAGGCAACAGATCATGAGCACTTGACCAGGGCAGGGAAGCTGGGAGATCTTGGCTCTGGTGCAGGCCATGGATGTTGCTCTTCAGGGGCGTGTGGGAACACCAGCATCTCTGAGCAATGGATTCGGGCACCATTTGGAACACTCCCTTCTGGGTTTCTGCCACGTCCCGTTGCATTTGGAGGTGCTGAGATGATGGAGATGTAAAAGCTGCTGTTTCAGATTAAGGGTTAAGAGAAGTGACCCTTTTCCTTACTGGCACTCATACAACCCCACGCACACACAAGCAGACGAGAACAGGCTCTGTCTCACACGAACAGGCAGAGAAACATGCCAGTGCCAGCTGAACACAAACACCGAGGGAGCTGGGTACCACTAGTTATATTGTACCACGACAAACGCTCCAAATGTGAAACCTGTATGACTAACCCATCCCTGCAGCCAGGCACACGCATCAAAGGTAACGCTTGCCAGTTATAGCAGCAAACAAACGCGGGCTCACCGCCTGCTCGGCAGGGCACCCTGGGAGGCTCACGCAGCTGCCAAACGGGGTCACCCACACGCATTCCTAAATTGCCACGCGGTCAGAGACCTCCTTAAATAAGTCTGGGCTGCTACGAAGCTGGCTGCAAAAGCTGTGCCCCCAGACGCTTGTCAACTTTTGGGTGGATGTTTGGAGATGCTAAATTAATGTGTGCCTCAGGTGCTGCTCCAGCTGATGGGACCATCTTGCTGTCCCTTGCAACACCAGCTGGACGTTGTCATTTTTGTCCCTCTTCTGCAAGGGTGTTAGCAGGACAGAGTCGCTGCTGTGCTTCCTGCTGCTTCTGAGTAATGGGTGGTGGTGATGGATGCTTTGGAAAGGACTTGTGTGCCCTCAAAATGAGAGATGCTGTGTGTACAATGAGCTGCTCTTAAAGGAAATACACTCTGCACTTTCATTTTTGGTGTGGACCCCAGTGTTATCTGTGTGAGCAGTGTGAGGCAGGAAGGAACTGTCTGAGGCAGCGTGGGCTGGCAAGGGATACAGGGTTAGGGATGATAGTGGGGAAGGTGAACTCTGAGCATGGTCCCACATGGGAGTGGAGTCGTATCCTGCTGGACTCTGGGTGAATCCCCTCCAGCACTGGGACAGCGCTCTGGGGACCTCTCTACGGTATTTCCCTCTCCTGGCTGGCTGCAAAAGGCCCTTTCACTGTCAAGCTGCAATAGTCCAGAAAGGGCTGCATGAGCCTTGTCAAGGTCCTATCAGCCCTCCCCCACCCATGGCCCCTGTCGGCCTCTCTGCCAAGGGGGCAGTGAGGAGCCGGGAGGCTGCTTTGTCTGGAGTGCAGGACACCTCGGGCTGGCTCGCTCATGGCAGGTCATGGCACTGACAGCCCTGGGATGCTGGCTGCAGCCCTAAAGGGGGAGTGTGTCTGAGCAGAGACCTCCACAATGCATGCCAGGAGGTGACATTGGCCTCTTTGGACAGACACCCCTAATCTGTAGCACTTCTCCTATTTTCTCCTTTTATTCCTAACCAATTTCCACTTCTCATTAAGTCCACAAAACCTCTCTTGCTGTTTTAGAGCATCCTCCTCCCTTCCACCTCAGTAGTCTGGCAGGACCAGGTGCTTCTGGAGAAGGGTTGAGCCAGAGGCTGTCAGCTTCTCTTGTGCTTGCCAAGGCAATGAGCTCCCTGCCAGCACACATGTCCAGGGCAGGTGTGCGTGCCGGATGCAGCAACAGTGGGTGCTCAGCTCAGGATGCGGTGGTTTTAAATGGTCCTTGGGCATGGACAGTACAGACTTAAGACCTGGCTCCACAGAAGGCTTTGGCACAGGCTGTGCAGGGAGAGAAGCAGGAGGAGCTGCCAGTCCACAAATAACTTCCCTTCCCCTGGGAGGGAAGTGCAGCTGGTGTAGCATCACTCCTCCAGTGGTATGTGACTTTTGCAATGGAATGTTTTTGTATATTTGGGGGACATTTGGCCATATAAGTCCAGAGTGGGGAGGACTTTATTTTTTCTGATGTGTCTGGCCTGCTGCACCAGGTGGGGTTAGGCCTGCTTGAGCAAAAGGCTGAGTGAGAAGAGCATGCGTCTAGCCACCCCACAACCATCGTCCTGTATCCTTGTCCTCCTGTGTTGCCCTTTTCAGAGTAAGCTGCACTTGCACAAAGGAGAGATTAGAGGCTTCCCAAAGACAAATTCTGGAGATTTATAATTCTGTTGAGTCTTACTATAACTGTGTTTTATCCAGGTAGGAACCCCCTCCATTTATTCACATTTTTCTGTGTATGCAGATAAATGCATTTGCCAAACTCATTCCTCATTTTGATTTAAACGGGACTCCCCTGGGCTGAAATACTGTAGCAGGCTGACTCCAACCAAATTATAGAGCAATGCTACAGCCAGAGAAGGCCAGGGATTGCAGCCCAGAAGAAACAGTAGTATTGCATGAGTTGCAGCCTGACCAAAATAGGGGAAATAGCAGATTCCAACCTCCACATTTAAAATGGTAGTGGGGACAACCCTGGACCTATCTCTGGCATCTTCTCTAATCTCATCTGGCAACCACTCTACTCTTCTTTGAAGTTGAGATGGGAAGACTGACTGTGTGAAGAGCTCGGAAGTGCCCCACTGCTTGATTTTCCCCTCTGTCTTTTTTGACACAGAATATTAATCCTGCTTAATGTAGGAAATACATCATGATCACAGCCTTGGGAGGCGGAACAGGATTTAATCTCAGGAAGGTAACGGGTATTACTCACATCTTCAGTGGGGCAGCTGTCATTCAGGGACTGTATTTAGCTTCAGATCTTCCAAAGGGATTCACCTGGCCCTGTGTCCATATGAGCCCTAATGAGTCAATCTGAGCTGCACAAATCAGAGTGATGAACTCTGTGATATACACACTACCCAGTTTGTGCCTGTGTGTTTCACATGGGCAGAGCAGCATCCCTAAGTCCCAGCTGCATCTAGCAGTGGTGAGATGGAGAAGAGGCCCTGGATGCTTGCTGAAGGGAAAGCAGGGAAATGCTGATGAGGTTGTTTCTCCTATTCCTTTTCTCAGTTGTACTGGTAATTATGAAGCTTTGTACGCTGCGGTTTGGAACTGTCATGCCCTCATCAGTGTGCATGCTCTGAGCACCATAATAAGTAATTCCTCCTGGCTGTCTCTGCTAATCTTTCTCCTCTGTGCTGTAATGGGAGGGAAGTTGGGCTCAGCCACCGCATGTTAATAGCCTGCAAGGGAGCCAGCTCAGAGCAGGCAATGGGAAGCTGGTGGGAATAGGGAAAGGAAAAGGTGGTACAAGTAGTTGTATGGGTGCCCAGAGTCAAAAATCTGCTGAAAGGTTTTTTAAAAACAGCAGTGATAGATGGTGAGAAGGATGCACTGGCAATTTTTTCACAGGACTTAAAAAATTATCAACAGCACACCAAAGCTGGTCAGGAGACATGGTATCTGCTCTTTCAATAGCTGCAGGCCTTTGGGATAATGAATTTGAAGAGCCTCTCTGCTATCCCCTAAGGGACACTGTGTCTGCTTTCTAAACCCCTGCACTCGCTGCTCTTTATTCTGACAAATACCAAGCTCGAAGAACAAGCAGAGCTTTGGATCAAAGTGTGTGTTGGAAGCAGGAGGCTGAGAAAACAGGATGGGTAGGCAGAGGTTTCAGGGTCTCATCTGGGAATGATGGGGCACTGCAACCTAAGGTGGAGTGGCTGGCAAGCCTGACAGATGAGTGGTGTGGAGACCATTGGAGACCATGGATCCAGCAGTGTGATCATCAAAAGGGTCACGGGCTGAAATGTCAAGAGTGCATTGCCAAGGCAGAGCAGTGTCAACAGAGCTGCTCACGGGCTTTGTGATCCTAAAGTGAAGAGAACTGAGACAAGTGCCAGGGAGGATAACCTGTGGTCAGTCTGTGAGGAGACGAGGTCTGGACAGACACATCCTTTCCTGCTGCTCATCATCCCTTTCTGTACTGCAGTGTGTCTGAGGGCTCTTGTGTGGCTTTCAAATCTGTACTTGCAGCATGGGCACTCCAGATGACTGAACATGCCAGCAGGGTGAAGGGAAGAAAATGGGCAATCATTGGCCAAGCTCTCTCTCCTAAGAGTGTCCGTGCAACACCCCTCCAAAGCCAAGCCTTGGAGTTTATTTAATTCCTCTCAGTTTGACAAGCCACCTCCCCTCTGCTATTGAATGAGCAGCACCCAGGCAGCAAAGTGATGTCTTTTAGCAAAAGTTTGCACAGGAGTGTTGTGATTCAGCTCTGGCTGGCAGCTAAGCCACACAAAGGTTCTTGCTCACTACCCTCCAGCTGGAATAGGAGGAGAACCAAAAGGGTAAAAGGGAAAAAAAGGCAGAAAAGTGAGATAAAGGCAGTTTGATAGGTAACACAAAAGTTGATGCACTCAAGTAAAGCAAGAAAAGGAATTTATTCACCTCTTCTCGTGTGCAGGCAGGTGTTCAGCCATCTCCAGGAATGCAGGGCTCCGTCATACATAACAGTGACTTGGGAATACAAAATCTATCACTCCAAATGTCCCCCTTTCTTCCTTCTTCCCCCAGATTTATGTGCTGAGAATGATGTCATATGATATGGAATATCTCTTGGGTTAGTTGGGGTCAGCTGTCCTGGCTGTGAACCCTCCCAGCTTCTTGTGCACCCCCAGCCGACTCACTGGTGGGGTGATGTGAGAAACAGAAAATGCCTTGATGCTGTGTGAGCCCTGCTCAGCACTAACTAAATCATGGCTATTATCAACATGTTTCCAGTACAAATCCAAAACACCGCCCTACTCCAGCTACTGTGAAGAAAATTAACCCTTCCCCAGCCCAAACCAGCTCAGGTTGCCAGTGAGCTTGACACCCGCTCTTCTCATGCCCACCCATGCTCTCTGACCATTCTGTTCAGTGAAATAACTTCTGCAGCTCGTGTTCATGGTGTTTGCACTGCTCCAGCCCAGGGGAGCTCGACAAGCTCGAGTGAAAGGTGCTTAATGTGTAATCCCACTCCTGGCTTGTGTTACGGCTCACTGTTTGAGTGAGCGATGGTTGCGTACGGGTTTGACATGCACGTGTGAGTGCCAGTCTGATGGAGCCCATGCGATGGCGTGACACAGGCCCAGCCCAGAGCGCCCTTGGATGGGAGAGCTGGGCCAGCAAAGCTGAACCTGGAGTTGGCAGGACTCTGTTAGGGACTGCAAGGGCAGGATGGCTCTGCTGTGTCAGGATGGGCCCGTACTGTTCAAAGCATTGTGCTCTGTTACGGTGCTCAGGCTGCCTCCAAAAGAGTTGGCACCATCCTCTGAGATGGTGCAGCACTCTGGCAGGGTGTCTACAGGGGTGGTTTAAATGGTGATGGAGAGGAGTAGCCAAAGGAGTCTTGGTGGAGAGAGAGACTGGCAGAAAAGAGCTTAAATCTGCTTCAGCACCAAGTCGTTTATCACTTGCCAGAGCCGTCAGTCCTGCAGCTCTCCCCTGCTCTGGGTTTGCTAGGAGGGCACAGATGTGCTGTGCTTTTGCTGCTGATTCCTTGTGGGATTAAATTTCTCTTTCTTGCTTCCTCTCCAGGGTTTCTCACTTGTGGCTGGCATGGCAGAGTACGTCCCCCAGCCCCCTTCCACCTGGCCTGCAGGCCCACAGCCCCCTCACACTTCTGCCATCTGCCCACTGGAGCCTGTGGATCTGGGGATCTCGGAGCAACAAACACCTCCGGAGCAGCCACCGTCCTCCCTGGAGCTGGGTGAGGATGAAGAAGTCACCTCCCCTCCGGATCCCAATGTCCCCTACCCAGACTTGGCCCCAGTTGTCTTCTTCTGCTTGAAGCAGACCACCAGCCCACGGAGCTGGTGCATCAAAATGGTGTGCAACCCATATCCTTTCTGAGCTGCCCCTTCTCCCTCCCTGCCTCCAGCTCCCTCCTGCCCTGTACTCCCCTCATCCTGCCCTCCTGGGGTGCCTTGCAGGTAAGGAATAACGTCTATTACATGTTTAACGACCTTCTTTGTTCATTGCCTGTGTTTAAACAGAATCTTTGCTGTTTCAGTGTGTGATCAAAAGAAATTGATTATGAAAGAAGGGACTTCAGAAAGAGCCGCTGACAGTCCCGGGCACAGGGACTGGGAGCGGGGAGAGTGCAGGTGTGAGGAGAGGTACATTAGAAAGGCCTGTTCTTCTCCTTCCCAGCTCCCTTTTTGCCTGGGACAGAGTAGGATTTGCTAGTCCAGGAGCTTTTCAGACTGCCATGAGCAGTGGAGGTGTTTGAAAATATGGGCTTTACTGAGAGCACACCTTGCCTTTAGAGAGGGAGCTACCACTCCTTCTGCACACTGACTGCAGGGAAACCTGAGTGACCCCTTGCCTTTCCATTTAGTACATGTCACTGTCCTGCCAGTGTCTTCTTGCGATGTCTGGCCAGGAATGAGTGGGAGAGTGTGCCCCACACACCCGGAGAGATCTCTGGGGCGTAGGCATGTCCTCCTCTCCATGGTCAGCAATCACACACAAGTGATAACACTTGTTATCACTCACATTCTGTGCCTTGATGGCAGGAGGGCCCCTGCAGCCCATCAGTGCAGATGATGGCCACCTGCACAGCTCATCACCAGAAGCCTGCCAGCTGGGCTCTGTGGCACCTGAGCTGGATGGGGTATAAAAACCAGGTGGAGAAGAGCTGTTGCTCCTTGAACTGTGGGGTCGCTGATGGTGTGGAGGAAGTAGAGAAGAAGATGAGTCATCAGAGAGGTTGGTCTGAGATTTTATGTGAATGTTTTTCTGGCTGGAAGTCTCAAGTGGCAGTACTTTCTACCTGGAATTTCCTAGCTAGGTGGGTATTATCTATAAGGATGCATGTTCTGGTTTTGGTGCTTGGGCTTTTAGATTAAATCTGAATGTCTGGGCATAGAGTGGAGGCAAAATGTTTCCAGAGTATTTTCAGCTTTAAGAGGCAAACCTCAGGTGTGGACTTGAAGTAGTGTCAGCAGTAATAGCTGACCTTAAATGGATGAGATTTGTTTTAATTTCAAGTGTAGGCAAAGGTTTGTATTTGAGCTCTTGTCTTAAAGTTCAAAAGCCACTGAAGACACATTGCAGTCTCAAACACAGATTATGGCTGAGAACACATTGGAGATTTAGATATTCTGCTTTCCTTTTTACTGGCTGCTCTATAAAATTTTAAAACTTTGTATTGAATTATGCATTGCTTTTCTATCACTGTGTGCCTGTTCTAGTTATTATGTCCTGGGAATCTTGTCCTGGCATGTGGTAGAGCAGGACTCAGAGCAAAGCATGAGACATTTGTGTCTTGATAAAAGGCTGGATTTGGGAAGTAAAAGAAGAGTAACAGCATGGGTTTGGGATGAAGGCTTGCTTTTGGATGAGGGAAGGTGGTTGTGGTGGGAGGGGACAAGAGCCTGTCCTTAGTGCTGGCTAAAAGGTCACTCAAAATAATCCCTCCAACCTGGTTTACTGCAAGGAGTTTGCTTTAAGTTGTTGGAACTATTATTCAAGAAATTGGTCTCTTTCAGTTTTTAAGTGTTACTTTTGTCCTAATCTGCAGACAAATGTGCTCTTTGACTTAGAAAAGTACTTTTTCGTATTAGAAAACAGACAAAAAAGGAAAAAGCTTCATCCAATCAGCTGTTGATGACCTTACATGTGGTTACAGGTGCTACCAGGGAGTGAAGGGCAATGGTGGGGCTGCTGGTAGCCTTTTGAAAAGGTTGTGTCCAGCTTGAGGTTTCAGCTCAGCTGTGTGAAGTTGGGAAATTACATGACTAGTGGAAACCGAGAGGTGAGGATTCAGCCTCTCTGCTGATTTCCTTTCAACCCCTTGTGCTCCCCTTTTTGAAAGGCTCACACAATAAATAATTCTTTCTTTTTTCAGATGAGGGGTTGTTTCTACACCCTAAAGACATTTTGTGTGTAACTGTATGCTCTTGGTGTCACACTTTTTTTTGTCAGCACCATAGAAGGTATACATTTGCATGGCCTGGTGGCAGATGCCTGTCTGGCATCATCAGACCCTTCATAAGAGATACTTGTATGACAATCAGATCATGTCTTCTAGGAATTGATATGCTTGCCTGCTTTTCATCCTTGCTATACTGAGCTACTATTGGGTCTCCAATGTGCTTAAGCTAAGCAGGGGCAGGATGAATCACTGTCATAGGTCAACACCTGGCCTTTCCTGAAGATTCAGCAAAAAGATGGGGCGTTAATTAAACACCTATTGATCTTCTTGCGGTTTTTTTTTACTAGGCTAGAGCTTCATGATCACTGCTATGGAAGTACCGCCAATGAGATTTAAAATGGAAGCTCTGATAGTTAAGAACTACGTAACAATTTTTTAAGCATGAGGTCATTAACCACCAAATTTCAATTTAGGTAATTGCTTTCTAACTACTTAAAATCCCCCTCTCCTGAAGATTATTTTTCCTTTTGTGAGCAGTCCTGTGATTTTGTTATGTGCTATTAAACAGCTGCTATATTGCTTTGCTGCAGTGCAGTAATAGGAGAAAGAACCACTTGTTTCTTCGTGTTAAAATTTCTTCTGGAAGCATAGCAGTGTAGAGATGTGTGATGCTGTCATTGCGGAAGTTGTAGATCCTAATGCCCTTTTAAGAAGACGACTACGATCCATGTGAGAGTTGGGGTGTTTGCCCCCAAAAGCAGTATTTTCTGTGCTTTTTGCTGTTGTAGTGTGTGGTGAAAAGGCCCCTGATGCTTTCAAGTTTGGTGGTTTGCATGTTTTTGGGATGGCTTTACATACAGCACAAGTGAACGCTTGAATATCCTTAGTTTATTGGGAAGCAGATTTTAATTCCTAATATACCTTATTAGACATAAGTAAGGTCTGTATCAGCTGTGTGTGCAATGCAACATTACACCTACCTGGAGCCTGGCTTGTCCCCTGATTAGAAAGGAGTTGTTGTGATGCAGCACATGAGCAACCAGCCAGATGGTTTGTTTAGGTTAGTTTGTGCTTTGGTAACTGAAGGCTGGACTGCTTGGAGTTGTAGATCATGGAGCTGTTGCAGCTACAGCGTTAATACAGTCAATATTTGAGATATGGTTATGAGAATGGCTAGAAGATCTTTTTCTTTTATAAAACCTAAACTCTGTCATATAGGATTTGAAGTCAAGCTTGGATGGAGAATAGGATGAAAAGCGTAAAAATACGTTCCTAAACCAACTGCATAGCATTTATCTAATGAATTTATAAAATGTTTGTGTTTAAATAATGCGTATGCCACATGGCACCTTACAAATGGATCCTCAGGAGATGCTCTGCAGTTCACTACTCTGTCATTTTCTTGCTTTTTATGTACCAACCCCTTAGTGAAGCTGTTGGCCATTTGGGCTTCTGTTTTGCTCTCAAGCAGTGAAGTGTTGCATTTCCAGCTGATTTTAGTGGTGTAGGAGCAGCAGGTCAGGTCCCAGATGAGCAAAAGCTTATATGCACACTTAATTTTTAGTACTGGAAGCTGAGTTCTACAGCATATTGAGAAGGGTGACTTCTTAAAGCTGGTATGACTGTACTGAGGAGCTGCCTTGTAGCTCGTTAGCTTCAAAATCCACTGAAGGGGGGCTTTGCCATTGTACCCACTGCTAAAATCCCACCTTGTTTCTGGAGGTACCTTTCCTGTAGCTTTTATTGGTGGTGTTATTGGCTTGGACTGTGTGCTCCAAGCCCAAGGAAACAGGACGGCCTTGAGCATTTTGGTTGGAAAGAGAGGAAACCTCTGCATTTATTCCCCACCTTTTCCCTGCCTGGTGCCACAAGCATCATTTATGTATGAGTCAGTGGAGTATAGCATATAGTGGTGATGGCAATGGTGGTGTTTCATGCTGGCACTGCCCTCTGAGAGCCAAGTACAAAATCAAATGTTGGATGAGAAAAACGTGTGTGTATTGATGCTTTTCTTGGTGACTGTTGGCAGGTGGTACCACAGTGCATGGGGACTGGGCTGCCAGAATTGCTGCTTTTTGGGTGCTGTGTGGTTAAGGGGACAATGAATCTGTTGCTCATCAAGCTTTGGGTGAATGTGTGTTTTATATGTGTAAAATATGCCCATGTCAAATACTGGTTTGGGCAATTTGTTTATGTCCAGTGAAGTTATACATGTGGGTTCTGTAGTATGTTGTACTTGTTTCTGCCTTAAGTTTGTACACTGTCAAAACCTGGACATAGTATTCATAATGACTGGATGTAGATATATAATAAGCATAACCTGCAAATTTATTGCAACTCTTGTAGTAGGTGATGACTGTCTTAAGGCCTGAGTGCCTGTAATCATCTGAATTTTACTTTTTTTCATGTGTGTATATATAAATAAAAATAATGGTTTTCTGCATTTCCAGTAGGTAGAGAGAAGCTAGGAAATGTGACCAGAAAGTATGATAATACTTCAAAAATTGAGTGGCTTATGAATTCAAAGCAGCATTCATCATTCTTGAGGACCTAGGGATCATGGCTTTCTGCTCTTGAGGTCATCAGTATCAGCTTTTAGGTGCATGTTTGAAAAACAGTAAAATGTCTATGTTGTTCATTGTCTCCATTTTGAAGGTAGCTCTCCTGTCTCCCTTAAAAAGTCTATCTCAGAAGACACATGAAGAGTCTGGCATTTATTTGAGGACTTTTGACAGCTTTGTATCATTCTAGGTAACCAGGCTGATGTTGCTGCTGTGCCCTCCTTCCAGCCAAGGAGGACATACGTGTACACCCAAGCACCACCAAGTGCACAATTTTTTTTCCCTGTAAGATATTATCTAACCCCTCTGCACTCCACAACATTCTAAGTCAACTTTGAAGCTGCTCCTGTTGCATGGGAAACTGAGCTGGCCAGAGCTCTCCAGTGGGTGTGCAGTGCTTGGGGGCATTGGTGCTCCCATGGGCATGTGCCAGATGCTTTTCAAGCTTTAAGAGGGAGCAAGACTGCTTTAGGCTCTGCTGGGTTTTCTGCCAGCCTCCCTGCTGGATTGGAGCTTGCTATTAGCAAATAAGGGTGACTTCTAATAAGTCAGTTGTCCATTATCTTGATTAATATTTGAAGGCACTGAATGCAGTGGATCAGTCTATCATCAAGTGCTCTTCTCCCCTTTTGTGTTAGCAATATGCCTTAGATCAGAGACATCCTACCCTTGTGAACTGATCCTTAATTTCCCTGTTAATTCTCCCTTTGGGAAGCTGATAGGCTTTACCCCATTTAACTCTATCTGTCTGAAAACCGTCCAGGATCTCTGTATGTATTTGACAGACTGCAGCAGGAAATTGAGTGCGCTTAACCGAAGCCCTCTCTTTGGAGGGTAAAGCAGATCTCTGGAAGTTCCTGTTCTTCCTTTAGCAAAGAAGTAGTTTCTGGATAGCAGGCTGTAGGGTTTGCATTTAGGATAGCTATGCTGTTTGGTTTCCCAGATGCTCTAGAAGGCGGCAAAGGGAAAGATAAGGAGCAGGTTTAGTTTTGGAAACTGCACGCTCTGAACACTCTGTTTCCATAATGAAATATTAAGTAATCTCAGTTCTGTGGGAGAAGAACCCTGTACACCTGAACTCTGGATTGGGAAAAAGCAATTCTCTGAATTCCAGCTTTTTCTTAGATTAGCTGTTTCCTGGTTGTGGTTGGTAGGCAGATGGCAGGGGAAGCATGATAGAGCTCAGGGCCTTCTCATGTAGTTGGGAAGGAAGTTGTCCTCACAAAACTAGTGACAAGGGAGTGCCATTAGTGTGGGTCATTTGATATGCAAATTTACGAGGGGAAGTCTAGAGGAACCATTTGCACAGTCAGATGTGGGGTAAATGGAATTTAAACTTGTGCATTGTCATTAGTAGCACACAAGGGATGGGTATGTTTGAAGGGGATTTGCATGCTTGAGATCTGTAGGAAATTGGCTGGGTTGTGTATATGTGAGATGTATGCAACTCCAGGCAAGTGGGTAGATGTAAAGGGATGAGGTCTAAATTTGGCTGGCTTGCAAGATGGCCCTGTGTATCTAAGCACAAACGTTGAAACAGGATAAATCCCTGCCTCCCATCCCTTTAGCTTATTCCCTGGAGGCTTTTTTTTTTTTTTTTAATAGCAAGAACTCATGGATCATGGTTTGGAAATGAAGCAGGACAACAGCATGTACAAAACCAGGGCTCTGAAGATTTAATGTTTGTAGGGTCTAACAACTGGAAATAAGGCTGAGAATTTATGGTGCATCCCTACTGTCTTCATTCAAAGCTCTGAGCATTTTTGCTGCTTTTGAAGGATGGATTCCTACTGTTGGAGGAAGGGCTAACTGCAAAGCATAGAGGAGCCTGTGGTTTAGGAGAGGGGTATTTCTGCTGTACGTTTGTAATGCCCTGTTTCCCTAATATGTTTCAACGGCAATAAAAGTCCTTGTAGGCTTCTATGCCCTGATGCTTTAGGAAAGTGGGGCTAGGGCTCTTACTGCAGCAGCTTTAGATGAGGTGCCTTAATATGGTCCCTGGGTTTATGGCCAATGAATGTGGAAAGTGCAGGGAAGCAGGGGAGAGAGAGCATAGAAGATGCAATTCATATTATTCCAGTATAAATCAGTGTTATTTGGTTATACCTAGTAAGAGCAGACCTGTGTGCACCAGCCATTGCTCTTCAGGTCTTGTCTTGTCATACAGCACCCTGTACTTGTGGCAAACTGGGGGTATCTGGTAGTGCTAGGCCAGAAGAGAGGGATGGTGTGCTCAGCTGGGCTGTGGGGATGGTAGCAGTGCCTGTGCTGGGGGACATCCCCATCCCTCTCAGAAGTGCATTGCTGAACTGAAACAAAAGATGAAAAACCTTTCTGGAGCATATTGTGCTTATCCACTGGAATATATTTTGCCTTGGAGATGAGAACCACTTACTCTTTGAAAAATGGTCAGTCTGCCTTTTTCAGCCTTTGTGAACACTGGAGCAGGGTGTGTTAGAGTGCCAAAGGGGTTCTTGTAGGAAAAGAAAGGGAAATAAAAATGCTCATTTTGAGTTCAAGACCTATAAAATACTCTGACCAGACCTCTAATTGCATGGTCTTGTTATAACCATGTGAATTAATGAAATTAACCACTAACAAACTGACCAGCTGCTTATTTGAGGACTTGACGCTCTTCTCACCCTACACCAGGGGAAAGGGCCTGCAGCTGTGGGTTGTGAGCATAACACTTGACAGGAGCTGCTTCAGGTGAGGAACAGTCACCTGAGTTGCAGCTCCTCTGCAGCAAATGGCCTGCAGCTGGTCCCAGTACGGCTGGGATGAGCCTATGAAAAACTTGGTCCATTACAGACCTAGGGGGAGAACAGGAACAGAGTCTGCCAGGCTATCGGCCTCTAAGTTGGGAAGATCTTTATGGTCCCAGAGAAACATTATCTTTGGATAGGCACTGTCTTCTGGTGTAGGAAGGCTCTAGTCCGGTGCAGGACAGATCAGGCTCAGGCTTGCAGCCACGTCTGTCCTGTGCTTGCTTTGCCCACTGGTCCTAGTTGGCTGGAGCACCTAGGCCAGCCCCTTCCTGGAGCGCCTTGCACATCTCTGTGCCACTGCCTCTCCTGTGCTTCCCTGTCTGCCGAGGGGCACGGCTGAAGGAAGTCCTGTTTGACAAGTGCTTCTCTTAAATGGGGTTTTACAGCCTCTGGCTGGTGGGGCAATGGGATGAGGGCTGAGAGGGGTTGGAAGGGCCACCAGCTGGGACTGCCTGCTCAGAGGGACTGGTGGTGGATTGGGCTTGCCCTGCTCTTTGTCACTGCTGCTCCTTTGTCACTGCTGGCCTGTGATTTTGTGCTGGGCTATCTCCTGTCAGCTGTGCTCCTCCACCAGGAAGGGACTGCTACCCTACCTGCCTCCCCTCCTTGGAGGGGTTCTCTGGGCTCGGCTGTGGAAATGAGAAAGAATCATCTCAGTAAAAGCTTCGGAGGAGGAGAGAGGCTAGCTCAGGGGGATGTTTTCTTATTCCATTTTGAGAAGACCTCAGAGTTGTGACCAGCATCCCAGGGAATGAGGCTGAGATGGGCAAGGAAGGCAGATGAGAGTGCAGCTGGACTTGTGAAGTGGGAGATGAAGTGTGATGATGAAGATGTAAGATACTGATGGGGAATGATGAGTAGAGGTTATCTAGGCTGGGAAAGGATGGTGCAAATGCTTGCTGACCTTGGCAGGCATCTCAGCAACCCTTGAAATCAATGTTATTGAAGGTAGCTGTTAGATCTGAGACAGTGTGAGTGCTTGATCTCTGTCTGCCAGCCAGGACTGGTGAAGTAAGAAGGTGATGTGATGGCAGTGGAAGCCTTCTGCTAGAGAGCCTGTGTAGGTGTTTGGGTGGCTTGGCTGGTCTGAGGAATGGAGTCTGTGTACAGTGCTGTGGCTGGAACAGCTTTCACCTGCCCGTCCTGACTGCAAGGTCAGCATGTGGGGATGGAGATGGAAAGCTTAGCTTGGCCTCCCTGCTTTCCCTTTCTCCGTGCCCATTGCATCAGTGCAGACTGGGGAGGGGAGCAACTCCCTCAGGCGGGACGGGGGATGTGCAGAGCTGTGATGTGGGGGACCATCTGTCCCCCTGAGACAATGGTGCCATTTACACTTACGTACTGCAATTCATCCAAGAGGAAAGATAAATCTGTCCTGGCTAATGATACATCACACTCTTTGCTTATCCTTTCTTCCTTTAGTTTTCTCTCCCCCAGTCTCCCCTTGTCATCACCTACTGTGCTTCAGTCTATAAAAGAAGCCATTGCTCCCCCTCCTTGAGTGTGATTTGATGCTTCTGAGTCCCTGCAACTCCTCTAGCAGGCTCCCCTGTGACTAGCCACCCTGTCTATCCCTTTTCCTCTCTCTGTGGCAGTCTGTCATTTTTCTCCTCTTTTATTATTTCCCTTGCTGTCATTCCTGGGTTTTGCTGCTAGCAGCCCATCTGCACTGACTGTTCCTGCCCTTGAATTGGCTCCCTCTTTTAAGTGCCTCTCTTGGCCTGTGTTGTGGACACTAGGCTTCCTGGGGTGAAAGGTCAGGGCTTAAAGGGAAGACCTGGAGATAGGTTTTAAACAGAGAACATTACTCATTGGCTTATTTAGAATGAGGAAAAAGGTCAGAGCTCTGCAGAGGTGTGAGCTTTACCTATGAAAACAGCAGATTTCTGCTATCTCTGGAGGGGATTTCTACATGGCAGGGTGGGGCTACTACTTCCTTGTACTCACAGGCTGCTTCCATCTCCCTTTAGAGCATTCCAAGCCCAGGTCAGCTGCTGTCTTCCTGTGCTCTCCAACATGCTAGTGGCACCTCTGACATCCCCATCCTGAGCTGTCTGTGTGTGGGAGCACTGAGCTCATTTCTGAGCAGCAGATCCCAAGGGCTGCACATACCTGGGAGCAGGGACAGGCTGCTGGGAAATGATGACCACCTCCTGAGCCAGCCTGGGTGACACTTGCTGCTGGATTGGCTGGCCCTGGCCTTCTCTGGGATGTCACTGGTGCTCTGCTGATCCCTGCTGACCAGGTCTGGCTCTTGTGGACTGGCACAGACAGATGTGAGCTCAGTATGCTGGCTGGGAGCTGTACAGCTGCAATCTCCTGGCCCTGTGCCCCAGCTTGGAAGCTGGGCAAGGTGCTCAAGGATTTGCTTACAAAAGTTGAACCAACAGTGCTGTCTCAGCCTTGTTCCTGAGCCCTGGACCTTTGTGGTGGCTGTTTCATCTTTACTAACTTGCTATTGTTTATCACTACCTCCCCAGGGTAGCAAAAAAATGCTGAAATACTACAAGGGCTTTAAGACTGCTTGTAGAAACTGGATGCTGTGAGAAGCAGAGTGAACCAAATGTACCTCTTGGGGGATTTCTCTTCCCAAAGAGTCATGGATTAAAAAGGCTAACATCAGTACAAATTCATCCAGGAGAAAGCTGCTGAATCCAGTGCTTGTAATGCTAGCTCTGAGATTTGCCTCAACAGGCAAGAAGGGAAGGAAGGAAAGAAAACACATGGTAAAATATTAGCCTCCCTATTGGAACAGGCAATTTGCAACAAACAGCATCTGTTCTCTTTCATGGCATGAAAGATGTAGGAGCTCAATATTTGGGGGTGGAGTAATATTTTCTTCCATGCAGAGGTTAATAGTTTCTCACATCAAAGATCCAAAATATCTGCTTATCTTTTAAGCCCTGCTTATTATTTGGAAACATGCTGTAACATCAGTACTTGGGAAATCTGCCTTGCCCCATCATTCACACACCCCTAAAGGAATGCTCCCTGTCTTTACCTGTATCTTTCATCTTCCTTCTCAGCCAAGAATGCCTCACTCTAGTGTTCCCCTAAGAATACTGTGTCCTTATTTTCTACAAAATGTTCTACAGATCATTTACCAGCCAGCTAGCAGATGTTAACAAGAATTGTTAACAATAATCAAGCTTAAAGGTATTTGAGAGAAGTAGGTTTTGTGACGTACTGCAGATTTTATGTAATTGTTTTTGATCACATATTTACCAACTTGTGATGTAATTTTTGATTTGAGTAAGTCTCCTGGGTTTGTAGGTGATTCTGGAAGGCTCTGTTTTGTCCACATGTGAGATTCAGGCCAGACCTTGAAAATGTTTGTCATGAGTGAGTTATATTTAAAAAGATAGGCTTATAGGAGTGCAACAGTAGTAATATATTGCCTTTGGTACTGCCTGATGTTCAGTGCCACTGGCCAACTGTGATATTTCTTAATGAATGATTTATTTTTTTCCCTCAAGGCAATTTTTTCTTGTGTTTTTCTTTCCCTGTGGCTCTTTTCAGATGAATTTTCTTGATGGGGGAGGATCCTTCCCACCTTTGGAGTTTGCTCCTCTTTTCTCTGTACTTGTTGACCCCCTGTTTAGCAGCCTCTGTGCTGGCAAGTGCTCTTATCTTGCCATCTGGACCCCTCTCTGGAAGTGGGATTTTAGTGAGTGGAGGAGGCTCTAGCTGTTATCTCACTTATTTTATACAGGAAAATCCTTTGGAGACAGCAGTCTTCTCACTGTTTCCTAGTAGCATTTTTTCATCCCATGCTCCAGTTTCCCAATTTTCTTTTCTCTTTTAGCTTGATCCTATTATCTTTCCCTGTGTGGAAAAGCTCCTCATATTCTGTTTTCTTCCTTGCTGGGTGCTGAGTAATGTTTTTCCTTCTTTTCCTGCCCAGCAGGATCTCTGAAGAATCTCACACAGTTCATACAAAGGCCAGAACACAAATAGAACTGAAGAAATGGAAGACATAGTTTCCATTGTTACATGAGGTAGTAGCTTGGTTTTCAAAAGCTGTCCAACTTTGCCATTGTGTCAGTCTTTTTATCCATTAATAAAACCTTCATTTGAGGTCTGGGAGGCAGGGACCAGGGCAGAACTCTGGGGAAGGATACTGAAGTGGGGGACTGAGAAGCCCAGGAAGAAGATGAGGCCACTGGGTCAGGCAGCCAGCAGGGATCTGAAGTGGAGAGCTTATCCACCAGGATCTGCCCTCCAGAGTGGAGGGGCTGGGCAGCAATGGCATGAGGGAGCAGTCTGGAGAGTGGGCTGGCTGGGCTGCTAATGGAGGGGCAGGTGAGCAGGGTGGTGAGGAGAAGGTCTGGATGGGAGGAGCTGGCTGAGAAGGCTGGGGCAGTGAGCCCAAGTGGAGGCAGAGCTGGAGGCTCTTCCTGCAGCAAGAAGGGATGAGATGGGAGCGCCCTGTGGAGTGGGGTGAAGTCGTGTCCCTACCCTAGAGCCTACATGCTTTGCATTCCTACTTCTGCTTCCCTGCTGCCAGCAAACTCCTGTAAGGCCCACTGGCTAAAGAGGTGTCACAATTACTGTCTTCACTGATGCCATCCCTCCCTGTGGGGGGAAAACCAAACCTGAACATGAGAACATGCAATGAAAGGTTGTGTTGTGAAGGTGGTGTGGAGAGGGAGAAACTGAGATTGCACATTCATCCTTAATTCTGTCTTAATTTATTGGATTGAGTCATATCAAACAGTCTCTCCTAACATATTCAAAGCACAATTTTTTCCTTTTTTGCTATAGTAGCTGTTAATTTATCTCCATTTGGATGGGTTGTTAGAGGATGAGTGAAAGAGGTCTTGGCTTACCCTGCTGCCCAGTGTGGAAGCAGTGTTGGGGAGCATCCAGCAGCAAGTGCAAGTCAAAAAACCATCTGGGACACTTACGAGCAGACAAAATAACTTTTTGATTTGCAGTCATTGACATTCAGCTTAGTTTTTTTTCTCATAGCAGTCATACCTGCTATGTAAGTTTCTGCTCAAGCTGCCAATCAAATGAAGCTCTAAGCAAATGAGACAGGGTGTTGGAAGGAAGAAGAGTTTGTGGTAGGATTAATTAAAATTAGTGTTATCAGTGTAGCTGCATGCAGCCTTCCATCATATAGGTCAGCTCTCTCTGAAGCCTCAAGTTTCCCCTATAAAGCAATAATTAACCATTAAAGTAGATACTTAAAAAAATTCCTTCTCCAGAAAACCATAACCCAGGATTTTCTTTCAAAGCACAGAATTAATTGCATCCTTCCACAGTATCTTTGAGGTGCTGTTATTTCTTTAAAATGCATTTACAGCATATTGTGATATGTCACACATCCTTTAAATATCCAATAGCTTTTTAACTTTTAAAAATCTCTTTCACACTTAGTGGCATGTCTGTGATGCATTTTGCTGGAACGTGTGGCAGATGTCTGGGGAAACTGTTTTCTCCCATATGGGGGTTATTTTACTGGAAAATGAAAGAGGGTTGACACTTCATTTGATTTTCCTGAGCTATCACATCACGGATTCTCTATCTGGGTGTGAGACATGAATCCAGATAATACGTAAACTGCACAAGGCAAGATGTGCTCCCTTCCCTGGGTGAAGGGGAGCTTCCCATTGAAGAACATGGGCTACAAGGAGGGAAAACAGGATGGGGGGGCTCTAGGACACCCTGCTCCATGGGACATTCCAACATGCTCTGGATATACAGAAGTAACATGAAGCCTGTACTTGGACCTTCCTCTGTGAGAAGGAGGCAGATGGCAACTTTGAGGTTACTCAAACCTTAAGGAAAACTCCTTATGCTTGTGACCCAGGTTCCTGAAGTGAGCTGGCATTTCAAGGTTGTGTGGTGCTGAATTTGACTCCTGGGAGGAGTCTTACATGCCAGGGCTGCAATTACTATAGATGTGCCAGATCACCATTGCATGGTTGTGGTTCATGGACAGACAGAAGGAAATTTGTCATCTGTGTTGGCCAACGATCTCTGTCTGTGGATCTGTGTTTCTGTTCTGATTCCTTCCTCTCTGCTCTGTCTGAAGGTGGCCTTTTGTCCCCTTGTCCTTGTGCCATGGAGAGCTGTCCCTGTGTTTTCTTTCCTTTTCCCAGACTGAGCACTGTGCTTGGGGCAGGCCCCTCTGTTGTTTCCCCTGCAATATCAGGGGGAGGGGATGAAGCTGAGCAGAGCAACTGCTGCAGGCCCCTGGTAATGCCTGTGCCAACATCACCCCTTCAGAGACAGATGCAGTGGGGATAAATACCAGGTGGCTCTTACAGAGTAGTTAAATGCACCAGCAGTCCCTGTTTTGTCATGTTAGGACAGAAGAGCCTTCCGGCTCTACATTTTGAAGGATTGCCTGTGGCACTTGGCACACCCCTCTTGTGCACAACCTGGAAGGGACATTCCTGAGTTTCTGGGCAGTAAAAATGCCCAAGAATTATTTGGCTGTGGTAGCAGTCAGTGTCCTCACTGCTGGTATGTGTGAGCACAGTCACACTGCTGCTGAGGCATTTCTGGGCAGAGTTTCCTAGGGTCTGAGGAGCACAGCCCTGGGGGAAGCTGTCACTGAAGGCACAAAGCTGGGAAAGCAGGAAGGTGCTGGATATCCCTGGAAAGCTGTCATGGAGGCATGCCTCCTGCATGGAAGCGAGGGGATGGATGGGTGAACGACCTGGAATGTCCCCCCCTGGGCCGAGGGTGTCACTGATCCCATCAGTGGAAGGAAAGGTGACAGGTTAGACAGATCTAGCAAGAGAGCACAAAAGTAATTATTTCCTTCCCCAGCCACTTGACTTCTCTGGGCACTTCTTGAGCGTGATTAAGCTGATTAGTGTCATGCATTTGGGACTTTGTCTTGTACCTGTGGCATTTCCTGTTCTTCTTTGTGTGCATGAAGGATTTCCTCATCTGTTGCTGTGACACCTCTCCCCACTGGACTCAGGATTATTCTTTTCTGATGATTGATGTTTTCATGCATCTCAGGTAGCTTTTCAGGAACACAAAGATGTTCCCAGTGGAGGATCTGATGCCCAGTCTTTATTTGCTGGGTTTAATAGTTACACCTGGGATTATTTCATCCCACTGAAGGACCTCTTCTGAGACACTGCTGCTTCCCTCAGGTAGGTTTGTATTTATAGGTTTATCTCTGCACCTTTTCCCCACCGAATGTGCTGCTTATGCCTGGTGCCCTAAGGCATGCAGCTACAAGCTTGTGCTTGGAAACTGTGGGAAGGCCTTGTGCACCTCATGGAGCCAGGGATGCTCTTTGACAAGCAGCATGTGGACAAGCAGCAGTCAGAACACCAAAATGCACTGAGAACTGGCCAGAAGAAAGTAATAGGAACTGTTAGTGCAACATATGTATTACTTTTATACTATTAACTCCTATATTGATATGCAGACAGAATGAAGATATTTGACTAAGTGATACAATTATGACATAAATCATCTGAATTCTTTATTACTCTAATTTATCTGCATTTGTATAAATCAGAGGTGTACTCACCATTCCCTTGCCATCCCTGAAAGATGCAGGAGGATTAGAAGATGTTTGCATTGATGAGTTGTGGGTAAACATTTGACCTACTGGTGAATTCCTCTGCAACTATCCCTTGGAAAGACTTGCTGTGCCTTCCCCTGTGCGTCTGTCTGGGTGATGCCAGAGGGATACAGGGAAAAGAGGGGGACATTTCACTGCTGTTTAAAATCTTGGAGGAGCTGAAAAGGTTTTGAGGGGAAGGTGAGGATTTAAACTTTTTACTGGTCAAGTGGTTGAGGAAAGTCTGGAGTTATGAGGAGAGGATAGGTCATGGTGTTGGAAATCTAGTGGGCTGCGGTATGTTGGGCCATGTGGAGGTCACTGATTGTGAGGGTAGGGACTGAAATGCATGAGACAGTTGAAATCAGTGACCTCCCAAGTGTTCTTCAGGCGTGTTGAAATCCCAGTGTAAATCACCAGTGCAAGAAATTGGGCTGATGGTGGGAGTAAAATCTTTCCAACTCTTTCTGGACACCTACCTGTGGGATGACATATCCAGGCAGCCAGTGAAGATGAGAGGTGTGATTTGGTTAAAAAATGGGGTATGCTACAGGGACTAGAGTTCACACCCAGGAAATGGGCTGGTCATGAGAGAGCCTTGTTTTGGCAGAGGTGGGCCTAGGGCTGCCCCTGCCTGCTGGCTGCACGCAAGGCATGCTGAGCCTCCAGAGGTGCTGGGTCTAGTGCAGGTAGGTGCTCAAGCATTTGGGTTGTACGTGCTGTGGTTAACGAAATTGCACTACTCCTCTGCCTCACAGAGTTCTCTTTGCTAACCCCAGCTCAGGCCTCTTGGGTTTCTCAAAATGGGCTGTAAATTTTAGAACAGAGAACAAGCTCTCTTGCAGAACTTTAGCCACCTTTCTTGTTTTTGTCAGGGTGAGTATACCATAAAGAACAGGCTTTGTCTGTGCTGGTTTCATGCTTCTGGTTCAAACCAGACATTTACTGAAATGAAATTAAATCTGAGCTGGCAAGTTGAGTTTGAGTTTCGGCTTCAGTTGGTCTGTGCTTTGTTCGGATTAATTCTCTTTTCCCCCAAATGCTCGTACCTCCCACCCCATCCCCCAGACAGGGAGGCAGCTGTTGTCATTTCTCTGCTTTCACAAAGGCACAGTGGGAAGAGGAGACAAAGCAGAACATCATCTGCCTTCTCCTCTGGTGGCGGGCAGGGAGCTGAGTCCCAGAGGAGCCGGTGCCTGGCTGCTGCCTGTGCACTGGTGGGACGCTGCTCCCTGGGGATGCTCGTGCAGCAGGCATTGCTGGAGGGAAAGAGGAGGAAGGTCCATGAGAAGAGGCAAGAGCGCAAGCATTGTGAAGGTTCCCAGTTTGGGTACTTCACTGGTCCTCTGTGTAGCTGTTTGAGAGAGAACTGCTAGGAATGACCTCCTGGGATGGCCAGGCAGCCTGGAGCATGGAGACAGCACAGGGAAGAGGACCTGGGGGATGAGAGGAAGCAGTGTGTTAGTGCTCCTAGGAGCTGGTATGTCTTTAAAGCTCATGTGTTGCCATGGTGTGTCTGGCAGTAAAGCTCCCTTGTTGCTTCTCTAATTCCATTCAGGTAAAGAGGAATGGTGAGGGGATTAAAAACAATGCAGAACAAGGGTTCTCTATCTCCTGCTGTTGTGTGCTCTCCTTGGCTCCTGCATCCTTCACCACCCCGGCCCCTCTGCAACTCTCAGTCCCCCACAGGGGTTGGATGAAACAGCTTCCCTGGTACCTGCTGCCCCGGGCTAATGTGTTGCTTTCTCATGTTGTGGGAGCCTGGGAAAACACCTGCCACAGCTCCTGCATGAGCAACAAAGCAGAGAGAGAGAAGAGAACTTTGTGGGGAGTCAGGAGTGCGGGTGTAGGACTGAAGGCAGCAGAACCAATGGCAGTGCTTCCACTTAGGTAAACAGGAACAACTGGGTTTGTGGTGGTCTGGGGTTAATTAACTTCCTCTTCAGCTGTTTCTGTGTGTTAATAGTCCTGTAGCAGAGATGTCAAAAGATCCTTGACTACAAGATATTACAGGTAACATGACCTAAAAAAGATTAGTAGCAAGGAAAAGACACAGGATGCCACTTTAACCCTCTTCATCTTGCTTGTTCGTCTTTCTCTTCCATAAAATTTTGTCACTATTGTCCACCTCACTTTGCCTTGTGATTTGTCTGCCTCTAGACCTTCTTTCTGGTGCCTTTGCTGGCCCTGCCTTGGCCCCTCAGCTGGGCAAGTCACACTGTTCCATTGCAGCGTGCTGAGGACCAGCCCTATCAAATCCCACTGTCTTCACCCCTTGTTCCTCCACAACTTGCTCACTCCAGCCCTCTGATTGTGGCCCAATGTCTTGCCCCATGGTCCTTTTCTCTCTAAGACTTGCTGTGACACAGGAGCCCCTGTGCAGCCAGAATGGCCCTCACTTGTCTGTGCCTACAATCATCCTTCATCTGCAAAATCACTTTCTCCTTTCACTCCCTGTGTTTGATGGGGAGATAATAGTCGAGTCACTATTCCTTCAGCATCTGATATGGGGGAAATGATGTCTAAAGAAGGAGCTGTGGTGGTAGAGGGAAAAGCTGCTGCTGTTCTACATGGGGCTGACCATTCTCTAGTTCTTGAGCAGTTCAGTGATGTAGGATTCCCTTCAGTGGGATGGAACTGCGTGAGCCAAACCCCTGCTCAGGGAGGGAGCCCCAAAATGGTGAAGAAACAATCCTGTTTCTCAGAGTGCAGCATGCTGAATCTCTCCTTGCTTTAATGAGCAGCTGCTTCTCCATAGAGAAGTTCCCTGTCCCATGCCAGCTCCCCTTTCACAACAGCCAAAAATACTCCTGTGTTAGCCAGAAGCACTTTCAGTGCAAAGAAGCCCTTTCCTGTCAGGGTTCAGTGCAAACACCCTTGCTTGGGAAAACTGGACTTGAGTCTTGTTACGGGTGAGGTACACCGGGGGAGCCCTGTTTGGGGAACCCTGCTGCTCTCTGCTTCGTTCTGTGCCCCCTTCAGCTCTGTGGGTCCCCAGGCCCCTGTGCAGCTTTGCCAGTGGGTCTTTCTCCTTCACAGTGAACTGCCAGACTTCTCGTGCCCACACTTGATTACTGATGGCTTGATGGTGTCTGAAGTTTGGGTTATTAATCCTGACGTAAGGCAATATCTCATTAATGAAAATAAAACTGAAAATTAATAGAAGAGGAAATGAAGAGGCTGAAATCTGATGAAAAGGGAATGTGAGGGAGAAGTGTGGAAAAAAAGCAGGAAGAAATTCAGTTTGGGACTAGATTTCTCTGGAGACAACATGGAGAGAAGGAAAAATCGAAGTCTTAACAGGGCAAGGGAGGACAAGAGAGGTGGATGGAGAGAAAGGAGGGTCAAAGGGAGCCCTTGCCTAGGCAGTCTGCCATGAACCTACTGAGAAGTCAGCAGAGCCAGGCTGAAGCAGATGGGAAGCGAAGGATTGCAAGCCTGAAGGCTGCATGAAATATTTGAGATGCTTCATCAAACTATCTTCTTTATGGTGGTGAGATTCTGGGTAGGAGGGACAAGAAAAACTTGGCTAATAAAAAGAAATTGAAAAAAAGAATTCTGACAACATGTAGCTCTCTTCTTTACATGTTTCTTGTTATCTCTGGGGCCCTGGGCAACCTGATCTAGTGGGTGGCGTTCGTGGGGGTGAGGGAGGGCAATTGGAACCAGATGATCTTTAAGGTCCTTTCCATCTCAAGTCATTCTAGGATCTTATTTTCTCCAGAGGTGAGACGTGAAGTTATGCTGGGCCCACGACAGGTTTCTTTAACCTCTGAGGCTTTAGCTTGCTTTTGCTTTATATTTCCTCACATTCTTCCTCTTCTCCCCGTTCCCCAAACTCACAGCAGCTGTCACACAGTAACCAGCTTCACTCTAGTTGGGTCTTGCTCCCTTCTACTGCTGGGGTAGGGTGTAGCTCTGTCCCCTTTAGATACAAATACCCTTCCTTGACCCTCTCAAGCCTTTTTTCTTCCTCCACTTGGTGCCTGGTCCTTTTGACATCTGCTCTTGGGAGTGGGACAACTTGAGACCTGCATCAGTTCAGTGAAGCCTTGAGCCCAACTGAGGTGATCCAGGAACAGAATCTGGTTGTAAAAGTATCCACAAGGATTTCTCAGACTTAATCCCTCATTGGCTGACAAAGGCAAAACTCTTGAAATGTAGTGAATGTCACTGAGTGTCTGAGGATCCAGGCAATGGCAGAGAGCCCAAGAGAAATCAGAAAACTCAACTGTCTCAGCTTATGAGGTTTTGGACCACTGTGTCCTGCATTCTGCCCATATACAAATACCATTATGCAGAGCCATCACTCTTTGCTTTTCCTGCTTCCCCCCCCTCCATGAGAGCAGAGACAGTTGTTAGACTGGATGTGTGTAATCACCATGACCTAATTTGGGAACTGGATCTAGAAGGGAGAGAAAATCACATCCATTAAGGTAAAAAATACAATAAATAACTGCTATATTCCCTTCCTGTGCCCTGCAAATAGAGTGTTAAATTCATCTACTAATTTAGATTTGGTTATGTTAAAAAAAACCCTCAACACCTATAGCAGATGCTGCTTTGAAACATAGAAAGTAGCCCAGATTTAATTCTGAATGCTTCAGCTCTGGAGACCTTATTTAAGGGTGGGAGATGCTGCATCTTTCTTTTGTGATCTTCTGTGCATGGTGTGTCCTGGCCACTGCTTGCTGCCTCCCTGTCCCTGTGAACCATGCCTGATTTTTTCCTGACATGGTGGAATTGTCTGTTCCTGCTGCTGATCCAGCTGAGGTCTGCAGGTGACAGGTTAGCAAGCCTGTGTTAGTTTTGGAGTTTGGGTTTTTTCTTGAGTGGGCAATAATGGAAGGAAGGATATGAAGCACATTTGGTGTGGTGCACAAAACAAAGTGAGCCTGGGACTGGTCTCCAGGTTTTCTTGATTGCTCTGTCTGGCATCAGAAAATATCACAGGAGACAGACAATTGCTACTGTATTTGAAGGCAGGATGTGCTACAGGTCCATACCAGCATGAGTTAATAAATGTGAAGGAGTGAACAAAAAGTAAATGTTATCTCAGATGACAAAATAACAGGCTTTCATAATGAACTAGCATCCCTTCCTAGGATTTATGGCTTCCAATAAACCTGAGCTGGTTTTTTTCCATCATTTGGTGTTCACAGAGACAATGTTCAGAAAATCTTTTGGGTTTTTCTCCTATCATTTTTGAAAATATTCCTAGGTACTGAAATATGTGGTTAAGGCTATTGGTAAGACAGCCACAGTATAAGACAGCAGCATGTCATCTGATGTCTTCCAAAGATGTGAAACATTTATCTAAATTTGCAAGAGCAGAATGGCAGTTCATATCTGCATAGATTAGGCATGGGAACTGCCTGTTGATGCTGTCTCTCTATAATCCTGTATCAAGACTGATATTGAGCATTACCTTAGCTTTCCTCAAATGTTGTTGTTCTCTTTTGCTGTTCTCATTCCTCCCTTATTAGGAGGAATCCATGAAGGAGGAGCGAAAAATATAGAAACCTGATTTGGCTCAAGAAGTCCTTGAGCTGAGGGTGGTTGGCAGCTGGAAGAGTGCCTAAGGGAAGCATTGTGTCTGCTCATCCCATTTTTACACACTTCTCTGGGCAGCTGTGTTGCTGCCCAGTCTGGACAGATGTTTAGTCCAACTTGAGATGCTCATTTTTGGTCGTTTTTGTTATATTATTCTGACTGCTCCCTGATTGTGTAGGCTGGGAGTCTGTAAACTCTTAGGTCAGTTGTGGGTTTTGTTTTTAAACATCCTTTCTGCTTAACTCTTATTAGCATCTGCCATCCCCCCTTCCCCTTTCTTTCAAGACACTTGTCCTTTTCATGGGTGTTCCCATTTAGGGGGACATGGGACCTCCATCTCCAGAGGAAACAGGATCTGCTCTACTCAACACCTCTACGTGGGGATTTCTTGCTCATGATCAGTAAGTCTGTGGGGCTGGAGACCACAGTCTCAGCACCTGGTGGTGCCCACCCCAAGTTTTCACCTGCTGCCTAGAGCACTGAGGGACCAGGCTGGACAAGTGTCCCTGTCCAGGCTCTGTGGTCCCTGTCCCCGTCTCATCCTCCATCCCCCCTGCTGAAAGCAGATCAGGAGTAAGAGCTCTCCCACAAGAGGGAGGTAAATATAGGTTCTGATGCTTGTCTGTTGGGAAAATAGATGCAACATAGAGATGAACTGCTTGCTTTGAGAGGATGGAATGCCCTCCAAGTGGGGGGACCCTTTAGCCTGGCTCTAAATAACCTGTACACTAAATTCTACTTCAAGGCTTGCTTTGTTTGTCATCTCCCTCTCTTTTTCCAGTGTATATGAGCCTTTGGTCTAAACATTTAATTATGGTGACCTTTTCCTTCTAGGTTGTGATAGTTACAGCCCATGATTATAAAGAAAGCTCTAGACCAACTTATTTACCTGTTGGAGGCACAGCCAAGTCTTGATGATCATTTGAGGACAAATCTGTAGCACAGCAATCGAGCACGCAGGTGATCCAGCAGCCTGAAGCTGCTGAAGAAAAGCCCTGCCTGGGCAGAAGATTTTGTTCCACTGCACAAAGGCACAGACCTGTTGCATAACTATTATATTTCCCATTTGTGGCTTTACACCAGGTCTGCAGTATTTTCTGTACTCTCACAAGACCTTGAGCTCCCACAGGTTGGAGTTATGGTTTAGTCATAGCACCAATATATGCCAGCAAATGGAACTGGTTTTCTTTTGCTGTTGGATGGGTATTTGCATGAGAGAATCCCTTATTTCTGACTTCTTTAAAATCATATTTGTAGTAACTTGTGTTATTTTATATGAAGTTGTCCTCCTATCCTCCCAACCCAACATTTATTTTTATAATGGATTTAGCTGTGGGTTATAATGGATTTAGCTGTTCCCAAAACTCTTTCTTCAGACTCAATGTAATTTGAGGTTTTAAGACCTACTAAGCTGTTTTCTAAAGTCATGTTTACTGTTCAGGACTACACCTAATAAAATACTGCAAGCATGGAGCAGTCTGGAAGGAAGGCAATGGGATGAATGAACGCAAGCTTTGATGGGCATCCAAGAAACAACCTTGTAAAGGACTCAGGGGCAGGCAGCAGGGTTATTTAACTTCCTAATGAGAATGATGAGAAAATGCTGTCTGCCTTGGTAAAGCCTGCTTTCAAGCCCCGGGAGCTGGTCCTTGTTCACAGGTGTTATGCTGGGAGTCACACAGACCAATGCTCATGGAGACAAAGGTGACCAAGGCTTTGGAGGGGTGGATCATCAGTGAACCCACTGCCCCTTCTTAGTAGAAGCATCCTGCATACCCAAATAAGTCAAAAGGGAAAATGAAAAAAAAAAATGTTTGGGTACAGCTGATGTTAGCAGTTTTGAAGGGAATTTAGGTTGAGGGCTGGGCAGATGTTGAAGGGAGGGATTCATTCAAATTGGATAAAGTGCCTAATGTGCCTAAGAGGTTGCTTAAAGAAATTTACAATTTGTAGACGTTCTGCCTAGCCCCGGGCTAGTTTAGAAGGTGGAAACGATTGCTCAGCAGTTGACAACATGGAGTTCGAGAGGCGTTCACTTGCCAGCGGGTGGCGCAGCCCGATGGGCAGTGGGCTAGGACACTGATTCATTTATTTATCGTCTGGCTGAGCTCTCCCTTGCGGGTTATCCCTGTCTGGGCAGAAGGCAAGAAGACTGAGAGAGCCCTGATTAAAAGAGGAGGAAGGATGAATATTGTGCTCCTCAGAGGGGGGTTTGTAGGCAAAGCACTCAGGTGTATGTGCAACATTACCTTGAAGTCTCCTGTAGTAGAATATAAATGCGTTTGCCTTCTTCCCAAACCACTCTCTCCATCTGTTTTATGTTTTAGGCACCTTGGTCCCTATCTAATGTTTTATCACCTTGATAGCTCTTGCCTTATTAAGTATGTCTGATTCTATCTCTCTAATCTCTTCACATCACCTCTCCAGGGTGCTTTCTCTTTTGTCTCTTACAGTTCTCCTTTACCTGATGCTATTTTTTCCCACCCCTCACTGATGCATTGCAACCTCAGTTGACATTTCTGCTTTCCCTTGGAGCAGTGGTGGAAAGCACTGCTTGGTGGATACTGGAAAGGGATTCCAAGTATACAGAGTGCAGCTGTAGTACCCTGGAGGAGCTGGGCATCTGGAGTTCCCTGGCTTGGGAACTGACCCCTCCAGGCTCCCTATGTAACTTAAATCAGCTCTGACCTTTGGTGGTGTAGAAAAGCCAGTCTTGAAAACCTCGGCTCAATATTCATGCAAGGAGGGAATTGATGGGGCTCAGAAACTTTCCCCATGTGGCAGGTGATGCTCAGATGTTGCAGTAGTGAGCCTTTTGCTCCTGCACTGGCTCTTCCTGTGCATCTCATCCTCCAGGTCCTGGTGCACAAGGGCAGTAAGTGGCAGCTGAGGGACAGGAAAGCATTGCATGTCAAATGGAGAGAGGGCTTGACAATGAGAGCAGAAGATAAAGCAGCCTGGAATAAGCATGGATTAAAGCTGTTTGGGGCCTGGGGACAGACCCATATTTCCTAAAAGGTGTGACAGGGAACTGGCCAGAAGGATGTGAAACTGGCAGGAGGGCTGATGATGCTGCTCTGCAAGATGGTTTTCTATCCACCTTCAGCAGAGTTTACCTGTGTGATCAGCCAGCTCTCTGAGAGGCAGAGAGCCCTAGCTGTCTCCAGCCTGTGCAGACCTATTCTGCGTGGGCACCCCCAGGAGAACTGCTAACAAGAGCAGCTTGGATAACAAAGGGGCTGTGGTCAGCTGCAGCTTCATGGTGGAGCATCTGCAGGCTTTAGCAGGTGTCTGAAGTACCTTGGCATTGCGGTGCTGTTGAACTCAGGTGAGCACTGTGCTGGTAGACCCAAGTCACTTCAGAGGGCCTGATGCCCTAGGAGTGGGTTTATTTGTCTGAGAGTGGATTTCTCAGTTTCAGACAGCTTTTGACTGGGGTGAGATGTGGAGGTGACGGCCCATGGAGATGCCAGTACCCCTCCAATGACTAGAATGGGAACCTGATTTACCAGCTTAAACTGCATCCCTACCTTCCCATGGGCTCCCTGTCTCCTGGCTGAAGGGACATGAGGGGAATCTGAATTGGGGGTGTGTGTCAGAGCTATCTGCCATTATCCCATTATGTGTAATGAACGTGCATCGTTTGATTGTTGTCCTGCTCTCCTGGACTGCTGTCAGAGTGCACCATCTCTGTGCTCATCAGTAATGGCATCCTGTCCTCATGGGGTGCTCTCATTAGGGATGAGACTGGCATTTTGAGTGCTGGCAGTTGGGCTTTGTTCCCTGGTGCTGGTTTCTAGGAGGTAATGAGGCTGTCAGTGGAGCAGTGTGTGTGTGTGTGTGAACATGTGTCTGCCCCTCAGGCGTAGGGACACGAGGAACTTTCTCTAACTCCTGAGCTCTTTCTGCTGTTGCCTTTTCTCTGCCTTCGCTCCCCAAATCCTTTCTATTCTTTGCCTTGGCAGGAAGAGGTGTCCCAGTGTGCACAAGGCTTGAAAAAATGCAAGAAAAATTGGAAGTGTTTCAGCTTTTTTGTACGTGTTTCAATTTTTCCTTTGCAGTTTACAGTGCTAGACACACTGGATCTTGTTATATAAAGATGCTGTTTCTTGTCATTAATCCAATGTGTGGTGGCTGTTAGCACTCCTAATTTGCTGTTCTCCTTTGTGAATAGCTATCTCATGGCATGTACAGACTTGCTCTAATTTAACCCTGTTGAGAGTGCTTGCTCTTTAACCTTGGGACAAGAGGAAGTATCCTTTGCTTTTTTGTCTTGTTTTATCCTCATAATTTTATTCATGATATAAGAAATAACTCTGGCTGAAGCAGAAGTCCGGCAAAACCTGACTACTCTTTTTGGGGAGCAAAACTTTCCAGGTTTGTCTATTCAGCTTAGGCAAGAGTCACAGCACTAAATTTTGGGTCCCCTGGCATTGAGCGCTGGATTTATGGCCTCAGTTTTGTCTGGAAATGCCACTTTAGACCTCTGTGAGGATCATTTTTCCACAGAAAGAAAGCAACTATGGGTGCTCAGCTGTTCATTCTCTTATAACTGTTACTAGAATGTCAGTATTAATGTTTGAACGCTTTTCCCTTTTCCCCTGCATCGGGTTGCAGAAAGCATTGTCGTCACAGCTTTTGTGTCCTCAAGCCTGGTCTTTCAGCCACGGATCTGACTAGAGCATGAGCTGCTGTTGTGGTTTAATCCCACCTGGCAAAGAAGTACCATGCAGCTGCTCACTCATTCCCAACCCCAGTGGGAAGAGACAGAACTTGTGGGCTGAGATAAGAACAGTTTAATAATTGAAACAAGGCAAAATAAGTATTAATACTGCTAATTATAATAATTGTAATGAGAAGGAAAAGAACAGCACCTGGCAGAAAAAGGGGGTGCACAGTAAAGTTGCTCATCACCTGCTGACCAATGTTCATGAACTGCCTGTTCCTGACCAGTGACTGGTGGCCTCTGACCAGCTCCCTACGGTTTGTATATTGGACAAGGTGTTCTATGGCATGGGATATTGCTTTGTCCAGTTGGATCCTGGCCATGTTCCCTCCCAGTTTCCTTTGAAGCTCCTCACTGGCAGAGCACAGGAAACAGACAAGTCCTCGACTTAGTGGAAGACAGTCCCTAGCAACCACTGAAACATGGCTGTGTTATCAACAGGATTCTTGTGCTAAATCCAAAACAGCGTTGTAGCAGCTACTAGGAGGAAAACTAACTTTATTCCAGCCAAAACCAGGATAGCTGTCCTGCCATGAAAATTTAAAGCTATCAGAAATCAGCCAAACTCTCCCTTTACCTCTGAGGTTTACCTTAGGTCTATTTCTGGACTTGTCTTTATATCTTGCTCACCTGAGAATAAAAATAATTGTGCTTTACCACTTGGTATCTAATTAAGGCCTCCTTGAGGAATAGTAGGAGAGGAGGATGGAAACATAAGGAACTGTTGCAGAACCAGGTCCTCTGCTGTTCAAAGGGGCAGAATTAAACAAGTTGGCCTTTTCTTATGTGTTCACAGACAATGTTTTTTCCCATTGTTCTCCTGCTTCTGTCAGGTGTTTGAAGGATGGTGTTCACTTAATGAGCACCAGATTACACTTTGTTTTCCTGTGTTTGTTCAATGCGTGGCTCTGGGCCTTATTGACGACACACTGTGTAAGACTGGCTCTGCAGATAGGATTATTGATTTCCTCATAGTCCTTTATTTTTTTTATCACTGTAGTATCTGAGTGCTCATCGCTATAGAACTCAAGTGCTTCACAAACATTAATTTATCTTTACAATGCTCCTGGGAGGAAAGGGCTTTGCTTGGCTCTCAGCTTGTACAGAGGAGATGGAAGTGGGCACAGATTGAAATCAGAAGCATTCAATAATTTTGAAATCCTAATTAGAAGTACATGGGATTAGTAATTTTCAGAGTCTGTGGAGTGTAGCACTTGCTATATTCAAAGAGCCTTAGATACAGAAGTGAGCTGTCAGTCATGCCCCAAGCTGTACTTGGGATTTCTGGTCTGCAGAGCATAATGGAAATAACAGAATTAGTGACCGCATGCTTGAAATGACTAATCTTAGAATCATTAAATTTGAAAAAGACCTCCAAGTTCATCCAAACTTTGACCAAACCACCATCGTGTCAATTAAACAACAGCGCTCAGTGCCAAGTCCAGTTACTTCTTGGGTGCTTCCAGGGATGGTTATTCTACCACTTCCCTGGGCAGCCTGTTCAGCGCTTAGCCACCCCTGGTGCTTCACGCTGCACTGGGATCATGCAGTGCCATGGCAGCTGCTCCCTTGGATTATAGTGGTGAGACCCTTGGCTGGGTAGCTCTTGCTGAATTTCAGCAGGTCTGGGAGCTGCAGCCTTCTCAGGGACAGCTGATCACTGGGATTTTGCCTTGGCACTTGGTGGGAGCATCCGTCAGTTATTGTTTTGGAGCCAAACACCTGTGTTAAACTCGTGTCAGTTTCGCAAGCACTGAAATACGGATTCAGCTTTTCCCATACAGGGAGTATTTGGGAAGTTTCCCGTGTGGGAAGTATGGTTCCACTGAAGAAATCCCATTTTGGTCTATGTACCTGTTTGAACTTCTGTCTGCTTTGTCTTGGGTATTTCAGGTAAATATTATTTGCTCTTTTGTGCCTTTGTATTTTGATCTCTTTTAGAGAGCTTCTCATCACAACTCTTTCAACACAAAGTAGTCTTCTGAATTTCATGGAAGCTTTGCCATGAAAAGAGTCTAACTTCACAGAAAAGGGTTATGTGGGGCAACAAGCACACCACCATAGGGCCTGAAGTGATTGCTCTAAGCCCTGAGTATCCAGGCTCTGCAATAAGTTCTGGCTCATAACAGAGCAGGTCATCTGCAGGGTATGACAGCAGCCAGACACCTGTTCTTGATGATGCCTGGCTGCTGGGATTTGTTACTCCTGGCTGCCAAAATAGCTTCCCTGCTTTACAAAAGTGGTATGAACAAGGACTGAATACAGGGAGAAGTCCGAATGCTAGACAAGTGAATAGGAGCCCCACGGAGGCAGATTTTAGAATTCAAATGGTACTTTCTTTTTCTGTAATCAGTATTTTGATTTAATGCCAAAAGTAAAGATTTTTCTTTATTTTTTCTGACCTGCTGCCCTCTGCAGTACATAATTGCATAGCTAATAGGGCTAGCAGCTTTGCTTTTTGATTTCCAGCTGTAACTGTTTGATCTCAGCCATACTAGTTTATTGTCTAAATTATGGTTTTGTATGTAATAGTAAAATTTTAGTTTATTTTGCCTCTCACTCAGCTGTGTTTGCAAGTCTGGGGTTTGCTTGGATTTGGATAACTGATGTCTTGTGGGGGATAAAAGTACTTGTTTGTCTACTTGTTGGCATCTGTGATAGGAAATCTAATCTTTCTATTGGTGTGTTTCTAGGATCCAGCAGAGATAGATTTAGCTCTTTGTCAGTTTTAACTTGCTCCAGTTGTACATATTGGCTGTACAATGGGATGCCTGGTTCTCTGTGTGCATCTTGATGAGGAGGTTAAAAGGTGAAATGAATGTGGTTTAGCGTAATTAGAAAACTTCACAGCTAAGAATGGGTCTCCTGTGTTCCTGTTTGCAGTAAATGATCCACTATGCTGTTTGAGCTCTTCTTCCCATTGTAAAATTAAGTCACTTTGTTACCTGCCTTTTGTTTCTGAGGCAGGAGTGGCCACTATGTATTTGAGAAAGTGTCTCTTTCTCAACATTGCTCAAGAAATGTCTTGCTTCATGTGAGAACATTCCTCTCACTGATTTCTTCTGTCAGTGACCAAAGCCATCCTGACTTGCCTGTGCTGCAAGCCGTCTTTGGGAAACTGCTAATTGCTGCTTGCGCAAAAGAAGGCATCTCTTTCTCATTTGGCTTGAAATGCTGCACATCTGGATGCGGAGAGACAGCTGCTTTCCTAAGGCTGTTACTGCCATCCTTTGGATGTAGGCACAAACCCTGAACTGGCATTACATGTGGCAGTGAAGTAAAGCATGTTGAGTGTTTCCCTGTGCTCAGTGCTGTGCTGGTGTGGTCACAGCTTCCCATTGCTTTTCAGCACAAGTGTGGGGTGTGCATTGCTTTGCATACATGGGGTGTGCCTAGCTTCTGTATGGAATGTCTTAGAAATGAGCAATAACGAGGCTGGGGCAGGTTTTGGTCCTCCCCAAAGCTGTGAGAATCTGCTTACACGAGTGCTGTCATCTTTGGGTAGTGTAATGCACACACACGAGCAATAAACACTAAAAAACACCTTAGCTTTGGAGAACGAATGTACAGTTCTTGTTCTTTTGTTATAGTGGTGCCAGTTTTCAAGACTCTATGCTGAAATTGCTTGGGGGAGAGACTTCTTTTGAGGCAGGAGATTTTCTAATGAAAGCTGAGACAGCCAGTTGTAACGCTTGCATGAGAACTGCAGGTCCAGGTGTTGGTGGAAAGTGCTCTTGTTCTCTTTGAGAGCAGCTTGGTCTGTTACCTCCGTACTGACAGATGTCACTCTGAAGCAATTGCTGATGTGGTTGTGCTCAGCTTTTTCATAAAATCACAGAGTGGCCTGGCTTGGAAGGGATCTTAAAGAACATTTAGTTCCAACCCTTCTATCGTGTGTGTGGACACCTTCCACTAGACCAGGTTGCTCAGAGCCCCATCCAGCCTGGCTTTGAACACTTCCAGGGATCAAGCATCCACCAGTTCTTTGGATAGCCTCTGCCAATGTCTTTTCGCTACTTTCATAGTACAGACTTTGTTCTATTATCTAATCTAAATCTACCTTCATTCAGTTTGCAGCCATTCACCCTTGTTCAGTGGCCACATGCCCTTGTAACAAGTCCACCTCCAGCTCTCTTCTAAGCCCCCTTTCAGCTACTGGAAGGCTGCAATGAGATCTCCCCAGTCTTCTCCACGCTGAACAACCCCAGCTCTCTCAGCCCTTCCTAACAGGAGAGGTGCTCCAGCCCTCTGGTCATCTTTGTGTCTCTTCTCTGGACTCACTCCAACAGGCCCATGTTCCATTGTTGGGGGGTCCAGAGCTGGACACACAACTCCAGGGAGTTTCCCATGGGAGCAGGGCAGAGGAGGGCCACCTCCTTTGATGTGGAGTTCTCTCTGTTTTTATTCTACCTGGAAGTAAAGGGCAGTTTTTGTTACCCTCATGCATCACTATATAGTCGTTTTTAGAAAAGCAAAGTGGATCTGTTAGGTGAAACAAGCTCTATCATCTTTTTAGCTTTGGCATTGTATATTGTAGTCTAGGTGCTGCTCCAAACATGCTCATAAGAGGAGCACACAGCCATCTGTTTGATATTTATGAGATTGCAATTTTAGATCAAGGAGTTTATTATTCTGTATTAAAAGGTAAGCATAAAATAAACTAAGCTAAAGGGCATACAACCTTTCAAAAGGTTTTCATCCATTTAAATCTTTCTCTCTCTCTCCTATATAATACTATGTTTGAAAACAAGGTTACAAAACACCTGGATGTGTTTTTTGTTAGCTCTGTCGAGATTGCAATCCAAATGCAACTGGCTGCTGCTCCTGAGGGAACAAAACCTTTGGGAATTTTTGGGAGTGGGGGGGAAAGGGAGAGATGGTGCTGGTATTACAGCTGACTTATTTAAATTACAGTTTATGGCTAGCCTGTTGACCAGTGTGCTTAACTGTCCTACATCCCCCAATCCAGTTGCTGGAGGCAAGCCATGTTCCAGCATTTTTCTGGAGTGGTTTTATTGTTTAATAGTAGACTTGCATTTTTTTTTCATGCAGTTTTTATCACACTCACAAATCTTTGCAGATTAGGTTCTGGTATGGCTGTTTCTCCCATTGTCTTTATTTTGTTTTAGGCTAACTTTGTTCACTGCAAGTCAAATTTTCTATAAAAGGGGGATGATCCAGAGCTTGGCTGTTGCTTGGCTCCTAGCTGGGCATAGGTAAAGAATTTTCCTCTGTGGTATCTGCCTGTATTTCACCTTTCTGAACCTTTGGGAATTTTTGGGAGTGGGGAGGGAAAGGGAGAGATGGTGCTGGTATTACAGCTGACTTATTTAATCAGCACGAAGGAATGTGTCCGTTTGGTTTTCTGCTTAACTGTCCTACATCCCCCAATCCAGTTGCTGGAGGCAAGCCATGTTCCAGCATTTTTCTGGAGTGGTTTTATTGTTTAATAGTAGACTTGCATTTTTTTTTCATGCAGTTTTTATCACACTCACAAATCTTTGCAGATTAGGTTCTGGTATGGCTGTTTCTCCCATTGTCTTTATTTTGTTTTAGGCTAACTTTGTTCACTGCAAGTCAAATTTTCTATAAAAGGGGGATGATCCAGAGCTTGGCTGTTGCTTGGCTCCTAGCTGGGCATAGGTAAAGAATTTTCCTCTGTGGTATCTGCCTGTATTTCACCAGGAGCTTGTGTGTGTGTGTATGCTTGTCCTTAGCTGGGCTTTTGAAATGAAGATGAATTGTGATTTCTGTGCAGAGATCAGCACGAAGGAATGTGTCCATATGGTTTTCTGAACCAAAGTGCTGCTGGATGCTTCACCAGATGTGAAACGTATGCTTAAAGCTTTGCCTATAAATATACATCCATTCATATCAGTTTTTCTGTGCACATGTAACCATGAAATAAGGTTGCTTTCATGTACACGTGCAAACCCTGCACACAAGTTTATTATGTGGAAGACGTGTCTCTTCACTTTGCTTCTTGCACGGACGAGTGCAGCTGTGAACAGCCCACGGCTTATGGATTTTGTGTGTGGATTACTTGAGCTGAACACACATGGCAAGACCTAAATGCTTACACGTGACTATTGGAGCACCAGAGAGCACCTATGCCAGCATGCTGAGGTTCTCAGTGTTTAATGAGACATGTGAGTAGCCATCCAGTTTTTCCTCATAATCCTCTCCCCTTCAATAAGTAAAGGTTCAGCACCTCTTGGGACCAGAAAGAGGTCACCCTGTAGTTTGAAGATGCATGATAAGTGAAAGCCGCTGAGATTTTTTACTGTGACAGAATATTTTAACATCTGTGACCTTTTGAGATAAAGGTGGGATTGAGTGACCTTGGAGATCAGCAGGAATCTTGCCTTGGGAAACCTGTGATGTGGTTTGGAGTTGTGCTGTTGTGTGGCTTGCTGAAAGCTGTGTCATCTCATGAATCTCTGCTGTGGAGAGCAAATGCTTTTTTTCTATTATAAGAGTGCTTTTAATGCATTTACTCGTTAATGCATGTGTATTTGTAGCAAAGCTTGTCTGTAGGGTGGTCTTCACCACTTGTTATGTCATGTTCATGGCAGAATCCAGTAGAAGTGGAATAAAGCAGGGAGAATTAGGCCCTGTTCTCTAATTGTTCCTTTAATGGATTACCCTAATTAGAAATGCATTATTTAATAATTAAAATGCACTAATTTGTAATGCTGTAGCAATCTAAGTAGTTAGTCTTTGCAAGACCTGAAGGAGATTTAAAGCCAGTTGGAGAGCTCTCATGTGACATCTGAACAATGTGCACAATTGATTAATTTAAGCTTAATCCTTGCTTTTTGCCAAAATGCTTGTATGTACCTGTATATATAATCTCCTGTGTCTTTTGGGAACTTGGCTTTTCTCTTCAGCAGTGGGTTTTCTCAGGCAGTGTTCACACTTTCAGTAACAGCCATAAACTGGCTTTTCAGGAAGCTTTACTTTTTCTACAACTCTTCAGACTTTCTATACTACTATGGTCTTTGCTTGCTGGGAGAAATGAAATTTTTAGCTCTGTTTCCTTAAAGCGAGCGCCGAGGTGTCTGTACCATCCATCTCTTGAATGCCTTTGTCCTACTTGAGTCCTTGTTGGCAGAGAAGCAGGAATATCAAAGCAAAGCTATCTATCTGCAAGGGAGGTCACATGGATTTAAGACCACGCAAGGGTCTTTGCAGCAGAAATCCTGCCGTGTGCACTCAGTTTATCCGACAGCAGGGACTCCATGTGGCTGTTCAGCCTTGGAACACATGCATGCAAGGGAGCCCCTGCTCCCTGCAGAGCTCCTGTGCCTTGGGAGTCTGCTACTCATCTACTTTAATGTCAGCAGAGGGGAAACCCTCATCTCTCAGCTATCCAGGCAGCTTGGAAGATGAATATTTGTCCACAACAGAGGCAAGATTTTCTTCAAATTTATTTTTAAAAATTTTTCTTGGAGGCTCTGCTTCTGAAATACATCTGACAGCTGACCTCCAGCCTGAAGGCTGCTTCCACCTCCTCTTCCTCCTGCTTGGAGTTTGTTTTCCAATCCTAAGTGACTCAGTGGTGATTACCCTCCATCTTAATGCAGTTCATGATGGGAGGGTAACGCCACAGAGGAGCCCTGTGTCTCTCTGCAGGGCCTTGCAGACAGCCATGCTGTACCAGAAGAGACCTGCAGCCCATGTCCCCGTGCCTGCACTCGGTGACACAGGTGTCCAGATACAGCATATTCATCTGTGTGCACTGTACAGGAAATTGTCACCAAGTGCTACTGATATTTTTTTTTTCTTCTCTGCCAGGGTGGAAATAGTTATTTCCACTTGTGCTTTGAGTCCTGAATAAGTAGCATTCCTTGCCTTATGATTTCTGTGCGTTTTCCTTAGATATGCTATTTACTTTAAATGAGTAATGCTGCTCAGAGCATCAGTGTCTGGCATAACAAGATAGAGTTCTGGGTCTATTCAGCTGTAGCTGCGATCACAGAATCATAGAATATCCTGAGCTGGGAGGGACCCACAAGGATTGTACAAGTCCAGCTTTTGAAGCAGTTTGTACTGTGGTCACCACAGTTACTGAGACACGTGGAGCACTGTCCCAAGTGCTGCCCAAGCATGCAGGAAGTTTTGTCTATAGCTGTAAAGTAATTTTGAGAAAGCATTTCTTGTGTGTAAGCACTGATAGTGTAATTGACTAAATGTTAAGCATTTCCTGATTTTATTTTCCTGTTTGTGTAAAGCCTGTTACAGCTGCGGTAGAGGATATTTTTTTGGCTGTGATGAGGTGTGGAGTTGGCCCTTTGTACTTCCAGTTTGATGTTCTGTGATTGCCTTAGTTTTCTGTATCTTTTGGCTCTGGGGATTTCTTTGTCTCTTTTCTGAACAATGTCACCTGGAATAGCTGCTTCTGCTGTCTAGAGCCTAAATTTGCATTTAATTGTAAAATAAATTTGCATTTCACAGACTTTTTTTCAGAATCTCTGTGGCTTGGGTTAAGGTTAAATCAGCTTTTCACATGAGTCTGTGACTTGCTCAGCCCCTTTGTATTCTGTGTATGAGCCTAATCTCTTCACGAAAGAACTGTATTTCCTCAGACTGACATATTTGAGCTTTAAGTCTGTCATATGCATCTACTGATTCATCTCTCCATTGATGAAGAATAAAGGAGGAAGGTCCCATACCAGTACCTCTCTGCACAAAAGAGGCTCCTTGCCTTGACATCTGTCTGTGCCCTGTGCCTTGTTGTGTCACCCTTCCCTTCATCTGAAAGCTGTGCATGGCTGCTTTGCTGGGAGCCTGCTGCAAAGAGGGATTGCATTGCCTGCTCTTAAAGGTTGAAGAGGAGCACCCACCCCCTCCACCCCAATTTCATATTGCTGCTGAGATTCGCTTGGTGACTTGTGGTGGAGGGAAGGCATCATCTCTCTTTTTCTTCGTATGTATAATATCTGGGATATGGGTCCTGACTAGAGCAGGGCACGTAAGCACTGCAGTTGTGCAAACAACTAGTAGTGCTAATTGCAAGGTCTCAGGCAGCAAAGGAACACTTTGGAGCTGGATGGCTGGGCAAAGAAAGGCTTGATTTTTCAGCAAGAGGCATGTAGAAACTGCGGGTCTATCCTGGGTACCATCAGCACAGCTTTTTGCGGTGGTGCCAGCTTCTCTTTAATCTTGTGTGGGCTCTTGGCACTTCTGACCTGTGACTTGGGAGAAGCTAATTTATTTTAGCCTGCTCATAGTCTCTGCTGTGTGCTGCCCCCAAAACTGGTGCCCTCCTCTCCTCACCAGGTTGTCTCCAATGAGGTTTGCACCTCTTGTAGGGGGCAGCCCTGGGCCGTAGGGAGGATGCTGGTCTCTTGATGTGGGGTGGTCTCTGTATGGGATGGGCTCCTCTAGCCCCGTGTGCCCTGGCCTGTCACTGCCTGCAGGTCTCTCCCTGCTGCCACCTCCCACCTCAAGTGGCCAAGGATATGTACCAGACCTGGCACACCTTGCTGTTGCACCAAGAGTGACTACCTGATCTCGTCAGGTGGACTCCAGTGGTACTGGGGGGACATGCCTAGAGAAGCAGAACAGGTTTCCAGTATCTGGATGAGATCCTTTGTTTTGTTGCAAAAAAAATTCAATATGTCCTTTCCCCCTTCTTGTCTTCTCCGTTCCTTTTTTTTCACTTTTACAGTTGTTTACATTTTCCCCCTTTCACTCTACATTTGCTTTTAAAAGGAGCTAACAAAAAATGACCTCATAAAACCTTTGCTCATGATTGACAGAACTGCTTTGACACTGAGGCACCACAGAGGCCTGATTGAAGGGGGGAAAAACAAATGGTGCTCTGGTTAATCTGAGAAATAAAATTATTTTCTTTTCCTTCTTTTAATAAGCCTGTGTTGAAATGAAAGGGGGGAAAGGTAAAATAGAAGAGTTAAAATTCTGCAACCAGGGAAGATTTTGGTGTCTTCTGTCCCTGCGCACAGTGTGTAATTATACCCAAAATAGAGCAGTGAACTGAGGGAGGGAGGTGGGCTACAGGACCAAGCAGGGAGGGGGCAGGGTTACTCACTTCAGAAGCACTATCCAAAAATAAGTCTTTCTTTCCTGCTTTGTTTGATAAATGGGCTTGGTCTCATTAATACCATTTCTGGTTTGCTCTCTTTCCATCTTCCTCTGCCCCCATTCTTTCTGCTCTGTCACCATGGGATGTGATGTCCCAGCTCATGCTGGGTCTGCTGTGCCAGAGATTCACCTGTGACGAAGGAGACTGGCAGCTGTCCGGGAAGCACTGGGGAGTGATGGGCTTCAGGAACTCAATCTGTGTTGATTGTAGCTTGTAGCTTTCTCTAATTGGTCTTCTAATTAGCTCTGTGGGCTTGGCTTTGTGTTGTCTCCCCTGCCTCCCAGACAGGAGCCTTTTCCTCTTGGTCCAAATATATTTCTGTAACTCTTCTTCAATCCACAGTGCCCCCATGACTTTTACCAGGTTTAAATACTTTGCTTCTGTGCTTTAATTAGCTTTGATTTCTCTTCACGTTTTTTCCTTTTTCTTTGTTCTATTACACATCTTCCTGCTTCTTCTATTTAATTTTCCTTCCATTTATACTCTCTGCTTTATTTTTCCCTCATTGCATTTTTCTAGGGCATCATACTTACAATATAGCCATGAGGTAAAGGCCAACGGGCTTGCGAAGGAAACTGCTTTGCAAGAAAGTGAGAAATTCAGGTTAATTGGATGCAATCAGGTCAAAATTTAGTTAATCTTTGAGTGGGTGGGTGTGTTAGCACAAGGCTGTGTATGCATGCCCAGTCTAGGGGCTGATTCAAGCATATTTGTTTCCAACTTTGTATGAATATGCGCATTCCCTCAGACTGGGAGAGTGATGTGCATCTGGGGAAAACGACAGGAATACAGAAGTGACATCTCTTCATGTCATAGCAGAGAAACTTCTTCCTTCTCTGGCAAGAGAACAAGGCTGTCAAATCACAGAGTAAGGGTAGCTGTAGAGCTGTAATACAATAAACAAGAGTGAAAGATCAAATAGTGCATCTGTCCTCAGGAAAGGATGCTCTCTGTAGAGGGCAGAGGGACATTGCCTTCGCGTAGGATGAAGAAAGGGAAGATTCCCTCAGGTATATCTATTGATTTTTGTGTGTGTGACATTAAGGAACAGGTTTAATTTTTCAGAGGTGTCCCGTTTTATTTAGCTATTGAGATGTCCACTATGTTTGAATGTCTGGATGGGATTAAAAGCTAAGGAAATTGGTGCTGTAGTTTTGAGGGGGAAAAACTAAAATCATTGAATCCTTCAGACTGGAAGGGTCCTCAGTGCATCCCTCAGGAGTCCTATCTCCTGCTCAAAACAAGGCTGGCCCTGAGCTTAGGCTGTGCTGCTCAGGGCTTTGTCCGATTGGGTTTTGAAAACCTCAGAGTGTGGAGTCTGCACCACCCCTCTGGGCAATGGCTGCAATAGCTGCACTATCTAAGTAGGGAAGATTCTTTTTCTTCCATTTCATTTAAAAGCTATTGTTTCCTTTTATCCTCCTATGTACTGCAATAAAAAGCCTGGCTCCATCTCTTCTTTGTGCTGGAAAGAGGGCTGTTAGTTCTCTCAAATCTCTCCAGGCTGAACAAGCCCCAGTCTCTCAGTGTCTCCTTGCAGGGCAAGCCCTTCAGCCTCCTGAGGCCCTTGGTGGCCCTAGACTGAACCTGATCTAGTTTGTCAACATCTTTCTTGTGCTGACAGATCCAGAGCTGATCCGTGCGTGGTCTAGCCAGGATTCAGTGGGAGGGGAAATAAACCCCTTAACCTGCCGGTGAAAATCCTGCAAATGCAGTCTTGTATGCTCTTTGTTAGCTGCCTCTGCTGCTGGGCAGAACGTGTACTCCTGAACCTTTCCTTGCTTTAAAGCAAGCTGTCTGCTGCGGCCAGTGCGGCATCTGAGTGGGGATCACGCTGCTCGACAGCTGACTGTCCCCCTTCTAGGCCCTAAAGGAAAAGGATATGGCTCATCATTTCTGCTATGGATTTGGCATGTGGGAGAGTCTGCTGGGAGTGGGAAGGGCTTTGAAGGTAAGGTGGAGTTGCTGACTTTGTCATCTGAAATAAAGGGGTGATTCGATACTGGGTGGAAGCTATTGCGGAGGAAACTGCTGCTTGTATAAGAAAGAGCTTGCCTCTTTTAGGGAGAGGCAAACAAAACTCCCCACTTCTCTTATTCTTTGGGAAATAGTGAAGTTCTGGCTTCTATCATTTAGTAACATTAAATCAGGCCAGTAAGAAGCAAGGCACTTTGAGTTTCTATGGCCAAGTACTCCTATGGCTGAACATGTGCTGCCAGGCACTGCTAAAACACTGGAATCCTGTTTAAGTCTGCAGAGTAACTGTGATGTCGTCCATCTGTCACACAGGAGTGTGTTTAAATAATTTCAGTCCTCCTGCAGTCTTAGGCCTCGCTGAGTATGGTTAAGGGCAAGAGAGCATGCCTGCAAAAGTGGTGCTTCGCTGATCTAGGCTCTGCTGTGTACTTTAAATATCGAGTCCCATTGTGGTGTGACAGATCTTTGTGCTTCACACAGTGGATGCTTGTCCTCATGCGAGCAGGTGTCCTCACCTGCATGGGTCTGTGTGACCACTGAGCTGTAGGTTCACAGAAGTATAGCCTGTTCAAAAGATTTTACTTCCAGTGCTGGTTTTGACTGTGTCATTATGGGCTAGAATCATTCACTTGTACGTCTTTGCATCTCAGTAGCTGAAATATAATATTAATGAATTAAAGGGCATTTCTAAAGCAATTTGAATATTCAAAAATACGGTAGAAAATCAGCAAAAGGAGTATCAGATAAGTTGTAGGGAGAAGCCACTCAGAACTGTAAGCTGAGTCCCCTTTCTTTTGCATTTTGTTATAAATCATTCATGATTAGGGTCTGTAGGAGGTTGCTAGAAAATGGAGATGTAGGAAACTTCTAGGAAACTGGAAAGAGTGCACTGTCCTGATGTAACCTCAAATTTAATAAAAACCTTGCTTCAAACGTGTCTGTCTCATGTGGCTCTGTCCACACTTGAGGCAATTTTCAATGGAGCCAAGGACTTAATGTTGTAAGAGGAAGGGCCCCAGTAATGAATCAGCTGTTCCAACCAGTGTCCCTGAACAATGAGCACTCAAGTGCTTCAAGTGATTTTCCACTTTGGGTCTATGTCAGAGCAGGGTTTGGAGGATGAGAGAGCTGCTGCACAGGTCGTGCCTTCAGGCTGGGCTGGGAGGTGGACTGGGGTGAGTTAGACACCCTCCCTCAGCAGCGTGAGGTGCGTGGTGGCTCTTGGCTGTCTGGTGCGGTTGGTCGCTGTAGGAGCTTGGAGGTTGTGCATCTCCAGGTTGCAAAGGAGGATACCCACTCCATGTCCCGTTGATGTGCAGTCTGGAGACTCCCTTACCCAGGATTGAGGTGCCTTTGTGTCAAGGTGGGAGCTAAGATTTAGTCCTTGTGGAGTGAAGCCCTGGTACTTTCTGTGCCCCCTTAAGAGTCCCCAAGGAAGGTGGGAAAGCACTCGGGCAGAAAGATGAGAGCGATGCTGTGTCAATGAGGGACGCTGTGCCTTTTATTCTGTAGCTGTGCAAAAGCAGCCCACAGGCCCCTGGCTGAGGCACGTTCAAACATCTTTATCTGTAGCATGCTAAATGCTCGTGATTAGTTTTAATTCCAGCTATTTTCAGCATTAAAGTGCTGCTTTCCTTGCATGGCCTCGTGCTTTTAATTAGCCAAAGCAAACCCATGTGCTACAAAATACTTTCCTTCATCCAAAAGGAGGAGAGCTTTATCATTTCTGCCACAGCTCCTCTTTCAGGCACACAAAACATGATCCAGTAGCTGGGCAACCCTCTGAGCTGCCAGGAGCCAGTACTGCTGCAGACCGTTTCCCTGGCATTGGGAGAGAGGGATGGGAGATCCCTTTTGCTCCATGTATCTGTTCCTTGGCACTCGGCGCCGGGCCCGCGGGGACCCAGGATCTGGGATGCGCGTGTGCCGTGTGAGTGGCACGTGCAGTGCCATGAGGCAGTGCCCACCTCGTTCCTCTAGTCCAGGTCCCTTCAGAGACCCCCATCTGCTGTTCCTGCAGGCACCCTCTCTCCTCCTTTCTCCTCTGCTTTAAGCACAGATTTTCAGATAAGTGATACAATATCATCTTATTTTGTGGGCTGTCTACTGTTCTAGCTGTATTCTCTGAACACAATAGCACAAATTACTTTACATAACAGAAGTAGGGAATTCAATAATAGCAACAGTAGAGGGAAGGGAAAAGTGAACCACTGGAAAAAAAACAAGAGATATTTCCAGCAATGAGCTTTAATATACACAGGAGTTAAATTCAATGTGAGATGGATTTTTGTGGGCCAGTCATGAAACAACTGAAACACCTTGGTAGGGAGTGGTATGGAGGAAATCCAGGTGCCTGTTTTTCCTGAAATGCAGTGGAGAAGATAGGGGCACAGGGAATGGCCTTAGGATAGATGGGTACTCAATCTGCAGAAGCTGTCAGTGTCTCTCTGCCGAAATTGCACAGTGGGATCGTGGTCATAGCTTTATTTTACTCACTCTGTTTTCATTTTTTTCCCCATTTTTCCCCCCCTCTTTGAGATGGTGATCAGCACTGCATATAATAATCTGAGTGTGATTCCAGCCCTGAATTATAGAGGGCTCAGCACAGTCTTTGTATTGCTTCATCCTGTTCCTCCTGTGTTCTGACACTGTGGTTGTTTTATCTTGGTTTTTTTTTTTGTTTTGTTTTTTGTTTGTTTTTTTTTTTTTGCCACAGCTGCACAGTAAGCTGAGCTCAGCATTCAGCTGTTCCTATTGCCATCTAGATTCCTTTCTTTGGTAAGAGAGTTATTTCATAAATTTGAAAGATGTGTGAATGATATGCAGTTTTCTTCTCTTTAGCGTTATTATTTGCATTTAGCAATGTTGAATATAACTTATTATCACAGTCTATTTGCTTAGGTCTCACTCAGGTTTTTCCCTTATTTCTTTTGGTCTTGGCTACCTCAAAAAACTTGGCATTGTCTGCAATTTTGTTGCTTGCTGTGTGTTCTCATTTCCAGCTAAGTGTGTTGAAGTAAAATGTGACACAGTCTGGAAATGAATCTTTAATCTCTCACAAAATTCACTGCCATAGTAAGGGCATTTTAACACTGATGCAATACAAACATTGACCAATTTTATTCATTCACTAGCTTGTCATATTTGAAATATTCAGACGGTGGTAAGACATTATTTTCTTTAGTGTATTAAAAAAAGTTTGTTACAGCATATTCTTCCAGATATTTAGATAGTAGGATTTCAAAGATTATTTTATACCAGTTGTGAGGCTAACTTGAAATTGTATAGAGGTTTCTGATATGCTTTGCAAATGCAATGTGTGGCCTGCTAATTGCCCAATTTGGTTTATGTTACTGAAGTTTTTAGTGATGGAATTGCCTCATACTGCAAGTTATTTAGAGATCATTGGCGTAATATTTGGGAGTAGAAGCTTTTGGGTTTTACCGTGTTGGCTTGTTCCTGAGCTGCTTCTCCTCCTGGCCTTTCAGCTTTCAACAGTGTTGTTTCACTTTTAGTGCAGGAAAGGGTGGAAAAGAGGCCAGAGACAAAGCTTTTAAAAGCTGAAATTTAAACTGGTTTCTTCTAAATGAATTGGAGATTAATGGATCTATTCAAGAGCAAGAAAGATGATAGCTTTTCCTTGTACAACATGAACAATAAGAGTGATAACGGGGGCATGGTTGAGTGAAGTGGGACTTGAGGCAAAATAGGAAATGGGTCAGGATAAGAGGAAATGAAAGTATGGATGAAGGTTGCAGTGAAGTGAGACTCAGGAAAACTGTAGTGATGATTAATTAGGCTTCTCCCTAAATAACTGTTCCCATCTGTACATCTGAAAGCCATTCAGATGTACAGCAGACATTTGGAGAGTCCTACAGGTAATAAAGGTAAGTAAATTAGATATGAAGTTACAAATCAAAGTATCAAAAAAGTCCATTGCAGTTTTGAACTGCACTGTTAATGCTATTACTACTGGGTTTTTTTAGCTCTGTTTCCTAAGGAAATGGAGGTGATCAATGCCCCCCTGTAAGAACCTCTTCACTGCTTTTTGTCTCGGGTGGGTGGATGGAGGAGAGCAGTCCTACTAATGCCTTCACCCAAGGAAGGATGGGCAGAGCAGAGATGTCTGTGCTGCTTGATCCACCAGCTGCTGAAAGGCAATGACCTGTGCAGGCAGCCTGCTGTGCCAGATGGCCAAACAGCACCCACGCAGAGCAGGAGCAGCTGGGGTGGCTGCCAGCACTTGCCGTGCTGGGAGGGCATTTTGTGCTGAGTAGGATGCACTGGTGGGAACAAGGAATGGACCTTGGTACGGTGGCCAACTCTTGAGGAGATGTTGGGAGCACAGGGAGGAAGTAAAACACTATGGTGTGATGCAGAGTGCATAGAGTTGTAGGAGAATTTGACCTGAGATGTGCTGGTAGGCAGGCAAACCCGGAGAGGACGAAGAGATTAGTTTTGTGAACAGCAGAACTAGTGATGCCTCATGTTTGTGTCTCAGCTCGTAGGAAGGGTCATCCTGGGGACCACAGGCACAGAGACCTGCTCCTGAAAAGGTAACTTGGGGAGGCTGGAGACAAAAATTGCAACAGCTTAAATTCTGCAGTTCAGAGCGCCTTGCTCTTACTGTTATGTGGGAGAATCAGGAACTGGCTGTGGGTAGACCTTGTGTCTACCATATAGGAAGGGAAAATGGTCCCTACTTTAAAGAATTTGTTTAGGTGCACAGCAAGAAATCACAATTGTAGAGCTGGCAAGCAGTCCTCATTTTTCCCGTGTGATTGCAGTTGTTACATGTTGAGTACTCCAGGTTTTGTGAGGGATTTTGGGAAGAGCAAAATAGGAAAAGCAGCAGAAGAGAAAGCAAGGNTTTCTCCTAGCAGGAAAGTATTAAAAGTTCCAATTATTGTTTGGCTTGGCAACCAGTCAAGGAGAAGCCTGGAAGGAATTTACGACGATAGGAAAAGTTTCTGTCCCAGGGACGATGAGTGATTTACTTTAAGGCTGTAGAAATGCTGGAGGCTTTTGGAGGAGGAAAGGGACAAAATATTTTGAGTGTTCAGAAGAACTTTGTGCATGTAAAGGTGCTAGGCTGACGAATGCCTCGTGGTGGCTTGTTGCACTTGCAACCCAGCTCAAAGCCACTGCAAACTGTGTTGCTAGGATCCTTCAGGGGAAAGGGCCTGGCTGCTGCACCTTTCTGGCACTGCTGAGACGAGCTCAGCTGGTTAGAGCATGGTGCTGGTAACAGCAGGGTCGTGGGTTTGGGCTACTCACTTAAGGGTTGGGCTTGATGATCCGTGTGGGTCCCTTCCCACTCGGAACATTCTGTGATTTCTAGGGAGAGAAGCATCAGCTCAAGCACAAAATTAAGAGGGAATATGCCAATTACTAGTCAGACTAGAAGCCCTATCACTGTTTCCTTGGCTCTGGCCCAACCCCACAAGCAGGTGTATCACAAATGAGGGGAAGCTGGGCAGGAACAAGCAATACCAGTGGTGAATTCCAGGAGGATGGAGGAGCTCAGCATGTAAGGCTGTGTTAAGGTCAAAGAAAATGAGCCAAGAGAAAAGCTCATGATTTGCTTTGCAGAAGAGGAGATCATTAGCTGTCCCAGGCAGTTCCAGTGTTCTCTGTCAGAGCTTGGCCTAAAAACAGGCTGCTTTATGCTGGGTATAAAACTGAGAGGCGGTGTTTCCCTCCCCCCTCTGCTTTCCTGAGAAGAGGGAGGGCTGAAAAGTGAGAATTTGTTAGGGCAAAGGTGGAAATGTGCAGGAATAAAAGTAGTGACATCTAGCAAGGTGGCAGGAGAGTAATGGAAGAGAAGAAATTTGGAATTTTTACAGTGGGGCAGGGAAGTAGGTGTGGGGGGTGGAAGAAGTGCCAAGTGATGCAAGAGGAAAAAGAGATGAGGAATACCCTGAGGGATGTGAGAAGGAATAAATAATATCCTGGGAGTGGTGAAAAGCAGCAGCAGGCAGGGAGCGACATTATTGAGATTTAGACTAATCCCACATTGAAAGGAAGCAACGTGCACTAGCTGCTCACAATACACATGTGTAAGCTTCAGTCCTGCATGCATACACCCTTTTAATGATAAGGAAATGACTATCAAATTAATTAGTAACTGGGAGCATTGTTCTTGCTGTCTGGCAATCCATAAAGAAAAGATGGTCAAGTGCCATGACTGAAAAGGAGCTGCAAGCTCAGAGAAAGCCTGACTGCCAAATGCCCAAGCTAACTGAGCTAGATAAAGCAATGCAAAAAAATTTGGCTGGCAAAGCAATCTACTTATCCTGAAACTGGCTTGTGTCACTTGAGCAGTTCTCCGTGCAGTACCATCTTGTAGCTGCATTTTCCTTGGACACAGAGCTAAGCAAATGTTCCTCTGCCTCTTTATCTTACAGAAGGAGCTGATGTGGAGAGGGATAAGGATGCTGGGTGCGTGTGGTACTGGGCTGACTCTGATACGCTGGCCTGGCCTCTCTCTGACAGTGATAGGTGGGGAAGGTTGCCTGACTGGTGCCTGGAAGGTGTTTCTACCTTCTGGGCTGTTAACTAGCATGGGAGTTATGGCAGTCGTACTAATAAAAACAACTGTTTCTAGGAATTGAAAATGGGTGTTAAGCAGGGTTTGCTTGGCCTGATCTGGCTCAAAATGATGAGAGGAAACTGCTCCTGGAAGCATAAAAATATTCAAATGAGCATCACAGAAGTTAAGGCTGATGCCCACTTTATCTGCTGTGCCTCGTAGCTGCCCTTTACTTGCTTAATTCTCTGGCTCAGATGTCACTTTTCTGCATATGACTCCAATATGCTTAGGCACTTCAAAAAATCGAGCAGTAAATGTGATTGCCTTGATTATAAATGTCATCCAGCTTGGATGAAAGAGGAATGGCTGAGCTGGTGTAGTACATAACTGCTGGTGATTAACCACAGCAGGGAGCACCTCACAAAAAGGACAAAAAAAGGTGTCCAGACTTTGCCGCAGGCAAGTGTGGATTTATTTCCTGTGTATGGGTTAGAGATGGGTGTAAGTGATGGGGCTTTGTGTCTCTAGTAATGATAACTCTGCATATGGTTTTATTTTCCTATGAATTGATTAGTTCTGTATTGAGTGATGTGGTGATCCTGGTCTTGCTGCCTTCTGTGGCAGAGTTCTGCTGTTTAATCATATATTGAAATTGGGAGGAGGGGAGTGAGAGCAGAGCAGTATTTCATTTCTACTAGGCTGGATTTGCTATCTTCTAATGACTGTGAATCCTCTTGGCCCTGTGCAGGGAGCACAGAATTTCATCAGTTATTAGTTTTATTATTTCATGCACTTCTACAATTTTTTCTGTTCAGATGAGCTCAGAACCAAAACGGATGGCTGGAACTGCCTTATCAGGCACCCTGCAATCATGAGCCCCTGTGCAAAGTCCAGAATGAGCTGCCAAAAATGTACTCTCACACGTCAGAGGCTGTGAAATATTTTTGTGTGCTTTACAGCAGATGTAGGACCAATGCAATAGCAGATCTAAAATCTCCAGCAGTAATGTTCTGTGGTAACAGCCCTGCCTGGCAGGAATCAAGGGTGTTGTTAATGCAGTTGGTGCTTGTAGTAGGGAAGAGGATTTCCTTGGTGAGAGGAAATCACCAATCGCCAAAGTTTCCCCTCCTTGGAGACAACAGTGTTCCTAGGCTGTCCATCACTTTTCTCCCCTTTCTCTGAACCCTCTCAGGATCTGCAAAAACTGTTGCAACCTGAGATTAGCCAGTCCTGTTTATTATCGGTGTCCCTCCTCCTGTTCCTTTTGCAGCTGGGCACCTTTTCTGATGACACTGTGCTCGGCTGGGCAGTGCTGAGTTGTGTGCAGGGACCCCAGCTCCTGTGCACTTTCAAAATCCTGTGAGAGGACTTGGAGCAGCTTTAATGTGGATTTTCCAGGATAATCAGTTTGTTTTAATTGACAGTGTCACTTATCATTGTGTTGACCATGTGCCTTGCTTTGGTTAAGTCTCAATCCAAAACCCAAGAATCCTCTCTGGTCTTGAGAGGCTGTTGTGAACTCCTCAAAATAACCTGTATCCTCTACAGACTGTGACCCCATCATGAGCTCTCTTCCCACATCATTTATATATTATTTAAACCATCTGTACAGCACTTGCTTCCTTTGCACTGAATTAATGTCCTTCTGAATGACTCCTGTTGTGCTCTAAACAGTCTTCTCAAATCTAGTGGCATTTGTGTATCTCAATTCACTACCTCCTCCTAGGACACTGAACTTAATTACATTGTGAACCCTATTACTTAAGGGCTCATATATTGTACCTTCTTGATTTAGTTACTGCATGTTGCTGAAAATTAAGTCAGGAGTTGCTGCTTTTGCTTGTGGGTGCTTGAATTAGATGTTCCAAGAAGCAATTGTTCTAAGAGCTGAGGAGATGTTGTGTTTTGTGCCAGCTTACAGGTGAATTTCCCCCATCTTAATTTTCTATAAATTGTGTGTTCTTTCAAAACTGCATACCCAGCTTTCTTTAGCTTACAGCCCCGATGATAGATGTGCAGTATAGGATTATAAATGTCTTGCGACTCCTGGGGTTGTGAATTCATGCAGAGTTGATGGTATGATCTTCTGCACATATTTTTCCCCCTTAAGAGTTTTAAGGTTTTCTGAATTAACTCCACCAAGGTATTGAAAAGACTGCCTTATTCCTTCAACCCTTTGGCTTGAACCCACTTTTCTGTATAACTTGCTTCCAGGTATTATAACATCTCATCTGCTTTTTAGTGTTCCACCAAGTCTGTCATTCATAGTGTTTTTAGTCATCATCCATTGCCAGGGTATCTAGTTCACCTTAAGATCAGCCTGTTTTGAGATGTTTAAAGCTAGGCTTGAAGAGGAGAGAGGGGAGGGGAAAAAAAAAAAAGAGGTAGTTGTAGAAATGCTAATGTCAAACCTTCTTCCCTTATTTAAGTCTGGGTAAGGTGTTAGGTGATCGGTTTTTCTGGTTTCTGTCTACTCTGACAATGCAAGAGTTGAGGGGATGTGATTGATTTCTGGGCTTGGATTTGCTGACTAAATGGTTTGTTTCTTTATCTGCTGTAATGAAAACAAGCAAATTGGAGTCAGCAGGTGAGAAAGGATATCAGTAATTCCCCTTACTTCACCCTGCTGTGTAAACCTGATAGGTTTAAAGGGTTGAGGGCTATGGGCCTTTGCTCTGTGTCCCTGCTACCATAACCTACTGTGCTGTGGGAGCAGGGCTGCCAGCTCCAGGGCATGGAAAATGAATGCAATCTCCTGCCCCACCCCACCACTGTCCTTCAGGATCGGCCCTTCCCTGAAGGGGGAGGGTGGGCACTGCAAAGCAGCCAAGCCCAGTTTGGAAAAAGGGGTTGAGCATCCTGGGGAATCAGGTAGCTTCCCCCGGGGGGAGCATACACCACAGGCTCTGAGAGCTATTTTATGTTTATGCCAATCAGATTATGCCAATCCTTCGCTGTAGGGCTCGGCAGGGAAGAGGCTGAGGGGACCTCCCACAGATTAATCTGGTTAAACTGTCCTTCACAGGACAGATAATCTCTGTGTCAGCATTTGTGAGTTGAGACCCACTGATGAAAGCTACTCTGCAGCCAGCTGGGAGCTGGATAAATAGGGCAGATACTGCTGAACACAATGGCTTTCAGCACTCTGTGCAGACATTTGAAAGTCAAAGAAAAAAGGAGCCCAGTGAAGAAAAAGGGGCCAAAATTTGGCGTTTGGACCTGCCCAGATGTGCATAGTGTCTCAGATAAGCCCTAGGGGACAGCATGACCATTCCCAGTGGTGCTTCCGGAGAATTTTGCCCTGGAACTGGGTAGAGTTGGAAATTGCTGATTCAGTGAAGTCAGCACAAATTTATTGTCACCCTTCCACCCCCTGGAAATGATGTGCATGTTTTAATCAGCTCAACACATTTCCTTTGGCTTTATATGTTAATGCAAAAGTCAACATGGTAGTGGTGATAGTCAAAACCCCTAGGTCAAAACAAATGTACTTCAAACAAGTCAAAGCAAAATGCATTCCTGAATACATTGTTTCAGGCCATTGCAAATTAAGATGACACAGGCTTATGACCCATGACGTTTGACTTCCAACACCCTATTAGGAATCTGGGGCCTTGATGTCCAAACAAATGCTCAATAAGATTCAGTTTGCTTCTTATTTTTAACCGAGTTCAGTTTTGATAAAGGCTGTGGGGCTGACAGCTCTGAACAACCACCCTTAATGTATTTCTGCAACTCACATCTTTAAAGCTTGATGTGTCCTGGCAACTCCTCCCCCGTTTCTGAAGCTATCTTTTNTTTTCTTTCGAAGCTTCTGATGTTTCCTAGGTGGGTTCTGATGGACTGCATCTTTCCAAGTGCCGGTTTAGCGGCGCGGTGGTGGGTGGCGGGGTCTGCAGCGTGCGCCCGGGGCAGCCCGGGCCGCGCAAGCCGGGAGGGGAGCGAGGGGAGGCAGCGGCGCCCCGCTGGCACAGGGGCTTAGGGCTTACTGCGGCCACCGGGTTCTGCCGGAGGGGTAAAGATGGAGCCTAGAGGCGACAGCGGCTTTTGGATCCTTGTGCAACCCACCTGTCCGTGACACGTGATGTGCTTTCAGGTTTTGGATGGGAGTCTGCTTCCAGCTTTACCTTAGAACAGGCACAGCCCTGCGGGGAGCAAGGAAGGGATGAGTCCCTGCTTGAACTCCTGCCATCCCTGCAAGAGGGCGGAGGGGTGAGCGTTCCTAGCCCTCCTTGCTCTTTTGAGGGCTGCAGTTTCTCCAAACAGGTGTGCGAGCAAGGGCCTGTGTTGGGAACCAGGCAGGGCAGTTGTCTTCCCCCTTCCTCACAGCGTGGAGGAAGGGCTGAGAGACAGGACCGAACACGCCAGGGGTCCTTGCTGGGCCTTAGCAAAGGTGTGGTACCAGAGACCATGGCAGCATGAGCCCTGTTCCCACAGAGCAGAGCCTGTGGCACCTCTATCCCTGTACCCTCCCCAGTGCCGGAGCAATGTGCGGCAGCTGGGGGGAACCAGAATACAAGCTCCCTTCTTCTTCTAGGGCTGGAGTGCCGTGAGGAGAGAAACAAGTAATGGAAATTGAAATGCAAATTCTTTTTCTGAGCATAGAAAAGGCCCCCATAAATCAGGAGTGACAAGAACACAAAGACACCATCAGGATGCGTTTGCACAATCAAGGGATGTTTCATATATCTGAGAAAACCAAGGCACAACCTCTGCTCCTGAAGTAAACCAAATCCATTTTTTTCTCATCAGTGAAACAATCTCTGAAATTCCCTGTTTGAAGAGCAACAGAAAAACAGAAAGGAGATTTGAGCTGAATTTTACTCAGATGAGGCATGTTTTCTAATCCAGACAGGAAAATATTTGTTTTAAAGGGTCAGTGAAGAATAAACAATTCCTCTCTCCCTACACATCCAGCAATATAACAGGGATCTGCGATTTTTTTTCCTCTAGATTTGTCATCATCAAATAAATGGTACAGCTGTTGGGAACCTTGATGATATAATTGTATAATCTAGAAGCAGAGTAACCTCATGGCAAAGAAAGAGAGCAGGAATGCTTGAACAGAGATCCTGTCCACAGAACACCAGAAAAAGGAGCCTGGCAGCACAGACAGCTTTTTCCAAGGCTTGAACTTAAAACTCTAGCTAAATGTTTCACTCATCTGCGTGTAAGGTGAGGTAAACTGTAGGTGCTGCTGTAGGAAGAGGTGTGGAAGTTTTAATCTGAAATCAGAAGTGACAGAGCTGAATGATTGAATTTGGTCAAGCAAGCCCTGCCCTGAATTTTAGCTTCACTCTGTCATTCTGTCACAAGCCCCAAATCCATCTGTCTTTTGCTGCAATAACTGATAAAACCCCTGTGTCTCACTATCTTCCATGTTAGACTTGAGACCAGTCTCTCAGGCTTACTAACTGGCTTTCCTAATAGTGTGTGCTGGGCATCTCTCCACTTCCACTTGCAGTTTCCTGAGGAGCCTAGCTCCCATGGCTGAGATATCTTTATCCCAGTCTTGCTGTGAGGAAGATTTTTGTGCAGTTTCCAGTGAGTGTCTCAAAACCAGGCTGAGTCTGCCCAGTGCAATCTCTGCGTCGCAGGAAATGTGATCAGATGTGTGCGAGTGGTCTCATAAATCAGCTGTAACAGATTCGTGCTCTGCTTTTGACTGCAATTGTGTGGTCCTGTCCCACAGGTAATGTTGGGTCACCCTGGCAGGACTGAAGCAGTTGCCATCTTCTGTTCCCCTGGTTTAAGGCCAGGCTGGATAAGGCCATGAGCAACCTGATCCAACCTGCCGGGGCAATCCCTGCCCACAGTGGGTGGAACTAGAGGACTTTAAGGTCCCCTCCAAATTAACTAATTAAATAAGATATGGTTGTGTTGATATGTTAAATGGGTGTAGAGCTCTGCAGACTGATGGAGTTGCAGGCTATTCTTGCCAGTATACAAATATAGGACCCTTCTGAAAAGCCATTGTGTGGTAAGCACTGGAGTTGTCCCAGTTTGTATTTCCCTCAGCTGAGCCATCGTCCTCTGCTATTCCAGCTGTAGAATGGGGATTAGGCAGACAGGCTTTACTGATGTGATTTGTACTGGTTTAAAACTTACAACTGAGTTATGCAGGTTCTGTGTTAATAAAACCTTTCCATTGTGCCACCACATGCTCTAAAGCACATTAGAAAGCTGGCTGCATTGTGAAGGGCTTGGGGAATTCAGATCTGCTTTCCTGCAGCTGTTTTTCTGTCCCTGCCAGGGTTAGGTGCATAATGTGCCATTAGTTTCCATCTGCTAGGGCTGGAAAGAACCATCTCTGTTTCAAAAAGATAGCCCATGACAAACTCCCCCAATGCTAAACTGCTTTTTTTTCCACTTCTTTGAGCCATTTCATGAGTAGAAGGGAAGTAGGAGAATTGCTAGAATGCAGGAAGCTCCTTCCTATGTAAGAGTGATCATCCCTGGATCAGGTAAAAAGCTGGTTGTGCTTCCACAGGAATGCCATGTGTTTCATGGGTTCCCGCTCTCTGCTGCCTTGGTTGCTTTATCCCACTCTTGTGCTGTGTCTCACCAGCCTGCTGGTGGAATGGTCAGTGAACTCTGGGGTGCGAAATGAGAAGCAAAACCTTACCCATAGAGCTGTCACAATGCCTGGGTGAAAAGGGAATGTTGTGCTACTCTTGCCACAAGCAAGCAGACAAAACTGTACATGCATATCCATGCTGCTCCCTCTTGATGTAACAGGTAAGAAAACAAGCATGGATTCCCAGTTAAGTGCTATTGAGATTAGAGGTGAGGTAGCCAATATTTGATGGGGTCTGGGAAGGGGAGATGGCTGTCTAACCCTAACTCAAGTTGTCAGCCTCTTACCTGCGTTTGGAGCAGTTCTCTGTGGACTGGCAGGTGACTGCTTTACTCAGGATCCTGTCTGTGAGGATGGAGGGATTTCCTGGCTTCAGTGGCTTTGTTTTGGACCTTGATGGTGGTTGTTACAAGAGAAGGTGCTAAAGGATCACAGCAATTCCTTATGCAGAGCAGAGGGTTTCAGTGCAATGAGGAGAAGAAAATGATTGCTTATTTCTCATTTTCTTTTAAATTAAGGTTAATTGAAAAAAATTGGGCAGTTCTCAAAAATGAGAAGAAAAGGCTTTCTCAAGAGAGATTAAGTTTTCAAATAGGTATGAATGGCTTAAACTAGAGGACTTTGATCATTTAAAAATAAGTGTATCAAATGTGTCCTCAAAAAGCTTGGGCATTCTACGTGAAGAAACAAATCACTTGACAGACCATCAAATCACCTCAATGTATGTGCCTTCCCAGTGAAAGATCTCTGTCAGCTGATGGTTGTCCAATATATGTGGCCTACATCCTTGTGTGTGTTACATATGCATAGGCATACTTGCTTTGAGAAGCTGTAATGCAGCAGCCAGTAATGGGGCCAACATTAGTCTATCATTTCTATTTTATCCACCTTCAAACAAAATCCTGTCAGGCAGCATTGGGAAGCTGAAAGGAAGAGCGTGAGGGGGAAAGTGTGACTGCTTACAGGAGAGGAAGTGATCAGGTGCGTATGTGGAGTATTTGTGGAAATGGTCTTAAAGCATGGAGGTAGACAGGACCACTAAAAGCTTTGTACATGACAGCGCAGCCTGATGTGACAATTGTCATTAGGAGACTTATGGCTCTGTGAGGCTGAGGAGTTCTTTTTCTCAAGTGTGCTAAAGCTAAATATCCTGGAGAAATAAAGCTAAACTTAAAGAAAAATTATACTGTGGGTCACTGTGCACAAAATATTAGTGCAAATTTGATTTTCCTTTGTACCCTCCTCCCCAATTTTAGTGGCAGGTGGAAAGAATGCAGAGTGAGGGAGAGTGGTGTGGGGAAAATTGCTTTATCAGCCTGGTGCAGCATTCAGGGGTTTGAGTGGGCGTCTGGCTCCATACCTGGCACACTGTGACTGCCCTGGCCCCCCGTACTGCCTGGCAAGGGTGCCCGTGGGGCTGCAGAACCTCAGACATCTTGTTGTTAGGTGGGGATTTGTCATCCTCCCTGATGGCAGAGGAGTGGGGAGCGGAGCTGGCTTTAGGGACAGGCTGTTCTTTCCGTGAGAGACTGGAGCTCTTTTGCAGTTGCTCTCTGAGATCTACTGTGGGTCCACAGTGGCTGTCTCCCCATGGTGTGCCAAGCCTGTCTTTACTATCCTGACCTATGCTCTGGTTTTTCTTTTCCTTCCACTCCCTGTCATAAATAACGTGGAAGCTCTTTAATGCGGAGAAGTGAAGCGGGCGCTCGCAGCATGCCTGGGAGGAGGCTGTGCTGTACAGGCCGTGCAGGTGCTGACGCCTCCTGCCACAGGAACAGGTATGGCAGCTCCTCTTCCAGGAAAAAAAAACGTGCTACAGAGGGGGTTTCTTCTTTTTTTAAAGAGGTGCTATGACAGGGCTCTCTCTTCTTTTCTGTGCTGATAAATGGTGACTACAGCTTCTCGAGGGAAAATGGGTTTGACCCTTACCTGACTCAGACCAAACCAAACATCCTTCCTGTGCAGCATTCCACAGGGGTGGGCAGTGTGCATACTGGCAGCAAAATGGCCAAGTGCTTGAGGCACAGGTCATTGTTAGGCATATAAGAACCTGCAGGAAGTAGGTCTTGAAATATAAGGGTAGATTATGAATAAGGAGCCTAAATCTTCTGTGGTAGTTTTTCCCACTACACCTCTGACTCCGTGTCTGATTGTATCTGGGCAGGAGGAATCATTCTCAAATGAACAAAAAGGTTGTGTAGAGAAGATGAGTTTTATTAAGTCACTGCTAGGTATGTTGGAAAAAGGATACTACATGTAGGGTTTGAAAAATAAATCTACAGAAGTTGTCTTTCAGCGGCAGGTATCCTGAGTCTAGTAGGAGATGGTGTGTTGTCTCAGAGAGCAGCACATGAAGCCACTGCTCCTGATGGGCCTTTTGAAGGGGCTGTACAGGGCAAGAAGCAGCCATCCTAATCCGCCAAGAACTAATTTATCACATATATCTGGTCACTGGTGCTCCTCATTGACAATGTTTCGTCTTGCTGAGCTGGGCAGGTCACCAATAATTTGGTGACTCTTTGCTTTGGTGATCTGCTGATCCAGTGGTTGAAATGTCTGCATCGTGATGCAGCCTTCCCTGCAGTGGACCTTTGCAGGCTGCTGAGACCCTACTGGAGCCCTGCCCTCTGGTTAGGGGAAGATGGCTGGGTTTTGTACTGTGCTCACCAACATTTTGTACTAGCTGTGTCCCAGCTAAGCAATCATCTTTATTCTGTCCCTGCAGTAAAGTCACTTAATTGTGAAAAGCGGAAGGGAAGTTTTGGAGGTGTTCTGTGGAAGTGATGTAGTTAAATATCATAGAATGGTTTGAGTTGGAAGAGCCTTTACAGATTGTCTTATTCCAACTTCTCTGACGAGCACAGGGAGAGCTTTCACAAGGCCAGGCTGCTCAGAGCCTGTTAAATCTGGCCTTGAACACCCCCAGGAAAAGGGACTGCTTCTTTGGGCAACCATTTTCAGTGCCTCACCACCGTCCATAGAATCATACAATAGCTTGGGTTGAAAGGGGCCTTAAAGATCATCTTGTTCCAACCCCCCCTGCTGTGGGCAGGGACACCTTTGCAGTGGCAGTATCGAATCAGTGTGCACTGTGGAGAAGGAGGCAGAAATGTGAGTGTAGCTGACCTAGCGAAGGTAAAGGAATCTGCATGGGACAGAGGAAATGCGCATGATCCCTCGGTGCTCAGAAATTAATGTGACAGAAGATAGATGCCTGTGAGGTACTGAAGAGTAATCCAATAAGGAAGCAGCTCCTACAGAGTCAAATAGAATGGGGAATGTTTGTTAAAAGGCTAATAAGACACTCTGAAAAGATAAAAGGAAATAGGTGGCATGGCTAGTAAGGAAGGATGGGGTAATGGGTTAGGCTATTAGGCTTCCTTGTGTGTCCAAAACAAAGTGAAATTATTGCACAACCAAAATTTCTGTCTGGAAACAGTATGGGGAAAAATAAGCTAGACTGTAAATAAGAGGAAGAAACATGTATTTCCAGAGGCTGTCAAAAACTCCAGAATAAATAGAGTGTGAAGATGAATCTATATGAAAACAAATAGGTCACAGGAATACAAATGTGGTACCAATCCTAAATCTGAAGAGAGGCGATGAACACAACAGGCAGAAAGACATCAAAGAGGCAGTAGAGCTGTGCTGTTCTGACTGATGAAGGCTTTAACTAGCCTGCCCTATTAGCAACATGCTGTGTAGGACCTGCCTTTTTCAGAGATGGTCTTCCTGCTGTCAGTTTTGTTTGTAACTTGTGCTTATATAGTGTGCTTCTGTTAAAGGAACCTGGAGTGCCCTTGGAAGGTGGCAGATTGGAAGAGAGAGGAGTGTGGGTGTTAGACTGGTTTTAGTGTTACACTATCACGGCTATGGGCTGGATTTTATCTTGAGGTCCCAGATAGGTATCAGTGGAAGATACCTGAAGTAGCATCTTCCACCTCAAGTATCAGTGGAAGATTGAGGTAGAGAGCGTGTGTCTTCTGGCTCTTGCCTGTTTATCCTGCACACCTGGACAGCCAGAAACCTCTCTGAATGCAGGGAGCCCTGCATTTACGATAATCTATAATTATATAAACTATATTATAATCTATGTATGATAGTCTATATAGAGTGAGTACATTACTTGCTCTACATGTGGAACTTGGACACTTCTCCCATTGTTATCAGGAAAGAATTTTGGGGAAATCATTTTCCCTGTGAGTGCTGTCCTCATCAAATGCAGTAGTAGTTGAGATAGAGAATGCTCTTAGGTCAAAGTTTCTGGAGAACAATTTGGGAGACTCTTCCTGAGCTCCCAGCTGTGCCCCATGTCTTCTGTCTGCCCTTGGGTAAATGCATTCATTTCTCTGTGCTCTTGCTTCTTGTGTGCAAAGCAGAAATCATAATGCATCGTTAGCCTGTCCTGTTCAGTTAGATTAAAAACCCTTTGGAGCAGGCAGCATGTTCTACTGCATGTTTATGTAACATTTTGCATAATTTGATCTTGGCTAGCATCATCTAGGACACGTGGAGATACCTCATAAATAATACTAATAATATTTTAATATTGTTAATGCTTAGCACATTGACAGCATTTAACCTCCCCCTAAAACAGCACTCAGCACTGTCGACGTCGCCGTGATTGAGCATGAGTCATGTTGGCTCCTTTCCCTGGCATGGTACAATCTGTCAACTAGCCAGAAAGCTGAGGCCTTTAGTGAACCTGTACTGGGTGTCAGGAGCACCTGGATCTTAATGCAGCCCTGGCAGTAACTTACTGTGTCATTGTTGGGTTCACGTTGTTTGTTTTGGGGTTTTTTTAAAAGTGAACTCTGGTCTTTGGCCATCTGACTTGAGACAGTGGGAGCCATAGGCTTACAGAGCTTTTTTGTGTTAGAAATTAAAAGTATTACACACTCCTGAAAACCAGTCTCTAAGAACCTCATGTGTTGGAAAATCCTAACTAGGGGACACTTTTAAAAAAACCTGCTCTTTCTGCTTGCTTTCTTCTGATCAGTAACAAAGGGGAGGATTTATGTACCTTAAGAGGCAGATGTGGAATTTAGTGAAAGTTCACAAGGTGTCTTGAAGGAAAGTACTAGATGATTTATATAATCTCATTTTCACTGACTGCTTTTTGTTGCAGGATGTAAGAGGAGGGATGGAAAAGAGACCAGATGTACTAGGAGAGTGCTGACACATCTGCTCACCCACCACAGGGTCTCTTTTCCTCCTCAGATGAGAAGCTTAAATACTGAGAATCTTCCCCACCCTTTGTCACACAGACACATCAGGACTTTCCTTTTCAGGGGTGCATCCACAGCCCACTTGTGCCCTCGAGGAGGTTCCAGTAGCTGCTGTGAAGCCTGTATGCTGGCTGAGGCTCCTCGCTTCCAGTTATCTGCTGAGACAGATTGGCTCAGTCTTCTGTGGTCTTTTCTCCAGGCATGTGTCCTGCAGGACATCGGTGCCAAACCTCCCAGAATACCCTCTGGGAAGCAGCATAGAGTGGCCAGCTACAAACCTTCAAAAGAATTAAAAACTGTGACAAGAAAAAGGTGTGTTCAAAATACGGAGTGGTGACAACTTAAACTCTGAAAATTGTTTTAATTACAGCCAATAATGAAATGAACAACAGGGGCTCATATCCAGGTCTCTGTTACTGCCTTGCATTTTGCCTAGGCTGTATGCAATTTCTTCTGAGTGACCTTAGCCAAGCGCTCCCTACACTTCTGAATTAATCTTTATTTACTTTGCTGCAAAGCTTTGTCACCACAGGTCTTTTTTTTTTTTTTCCCCCTGTGTTGAAGCACTCGTCAGAAAAGCCTGCTAAGCTAAGCACCAAGCATAGGATTTAGTGATGCTCCAGCCACTGAAAACATCACGCTGCTGGGAGAAGAGAGAAAGGATCAAGCCTTTCTGCCCCTCTAATCTAGGACTTCTGCTACAGGCAGAGTACCCTCTAAGATAATTTAGCTTGGAAACTGGCTGGAGCAAGGTGCTCACTTCCACATCCTTTACCAGGTGATGTGCTGGGGTACGTGATATGGCCCTGAAGCCTGCAGAGAGAAAAGCCTCTGTGCAGAAGGACGTACACACCTTTTAAAGCTGTGAGAAGGTCCTTAATCTGCCTTTTGTATTTTTATTGTCAGCTTTACATTCCTGCAAGGCAAGATGACCTTTTATTAAAGGTGCCCTGCACTCCCTTCAGACATATGAGTTGTACATCCCTCTAAACTCAGCTTGAACTTGTGTGGCCTTTGACAGGGATAGGTGGGAAGCTGCAAAGAATGGAAAAAGTAGTCTTTAAAATATGAAAACTGCTATGGGTGACAGCGTGCTGACAGCAATGCTGAACAAAGAAACAATGCCAGGAAAAGGAAAAGCAGCACAGTTATTGTTTGGTGGGCTTTAGCCCTTTGGTGTGGGTGAAGTTTCTTCTCCCTTATTTCTTCTCCAGGGAAACAGCTTTTTATTCAAAGACATTACATCCTTCCTTTGTATTTGCTGTAAAGTTCAGCACCCAGGACCCAAATCTCTGTCCTTCACATATCTGTCCCTCCAGTCTGGGGGCAGTGACTCCCAGCTCAAGCCTGGGCAGTGACTGGGAGCTGCACAGCAGCACCTGCTTCAGGAGGTTCATTGGAACATCCTCTTCATGCCCCACAGACGGTTTCCCAAGGCCCACGGAACCTAAAACCCACCACAAGAGGACAAACCCTACACCTATCCATAAACAAACCTGACAACATTAGGAGCAGTAAGGGGGCATAAAAGTAAGGCTTTCCTTTCCTAATTTCTCTTCCCTCTCATCCCAAATCTATTACTGCTTGTTCTTTCCTCTTCTTTCCTCGAAACTGAGTCACACAAACACTGCTGTTATGGTGCTGTATGTATTTAGTGGTTATGTCTAGTGGGCCCACCCAAGATGAGGACCTTGTTCAAACCCATCATGATATGAAGGTAAAAGAAGGGACTGCAGCACTACCAAACATGGCAGGACTGTTGCATCAGCTGACAGGTGCTGAGGAGCACTTACACAACTTTGGATGAAGCTGCTGTGTGACGGGGCAGTGAAGCACAGAAGCAGAGGGAGGATTGGGAGGCTGTTTTTCTTTCCCCTCGCAAAACACTATTTTTATAGTTTAGAAGGAAGTTTCCACCAAGTAAGCTTTACCACAGCCAGATTAAATCTGATAAAAAGTGTCTCAGGCTCTGGTTAGAGAGAGGTGACTCCACCAGTCTCTCTGATCATGTCACTTCTGGGGACATCCATGATAGGGAACTGTATCAGAACTTTCAGCTACACTGGTAAAATTCAGATTGTCATTCTGGAGCACATTACTAATTAAAATCACTTCTGGACTGCAACTACCTCCCTGGTTTGGCCTGCCAAATTTAGCTCTCCTCTGGAGCAGAGGTCCAACTGAGTCCAAAATCGAAGACTAAATCTTCCAAGGTCCCTACTTTGCCACTGGTGTCAATAAGGAATTGCTTGTGCTACGTGGAATATCAATAAACAAGAAGAACCTTAAAATTTGGACCCCAGTTTTGCGGTTCAGGGGGTTTTCTCAGCTGGTCCTTCTCTGGTGTCTGTTACTCCTATGACTCCATTTGCAGCAGGAAGCAACTGCTGAACCTGCCACTCTGGCTAGGAGATTTTGGAGCAAAATTCTTTCACCTCTCATACAGCATAATAATGTTCCAAGCTGTAGTCCTATAGCTTCATGCTGTGACCTTGTTGAAGCTCCTAATGTGAAGCCAGGTCAGATTTTGGATAGCAATCTCCAAGGCAGAGCCAGAATGCTGCAGGAGGCACCATTTGGGAGTCAGCAGGAGGTGTGATTCCTCAAGTCAGTCTTGAACCAGTTCCACAGCATGGTGGAGTACTGGTTTCTTGGCAAGAAAGACAGGCAACTGCAATCCCAGCATCTGAGGAAAGCTCCTTCTCCAGGAACAGTCATTATCTCTTATACCCTGCTTAAGATTAAACTTGAGTAATTACCTTCATCTGACCTAAGAAAATATTCTTGGGTGTTTTTTTTTTCCAAGGTACAGTATTTTTTCATGCTTTCTGTAGTAAACAGCTTCGTAGGGACACTGCACGCTGTTAAACAGATGCTCTGTTGCACCCTGAAAGGTGGATGCAATTTGGAGGTGGGTCATCATCAGCTGAGAAGCTCTGGGGCTCAGCTGCTACAGGCAGGAGGTAATCATCAGTAGTAGGGCTGTGCAGCAGCATTGATGAAGATGCATGGTATTTGTGAGATATTTGAATAATTAGTGGTGGGATCTGCACACCTGTCCTGGAGAAAATACCAGGCTGCTTTACAAGACCAGTGTGTATCCATGCAAATGGTGTGACAGCCTGGCAGAATTCTTGGTGTAACTCGTGCTAGCTGTAGCACCAGTGAGTCCTGGTGGTGAAGGCTATCTTAAAGAAGCTTTACCTTTCCTGCAGCCTCCTGTTTGATTAGGGGCCCTACTTCAGGTCAGAGATCTTCTGTTTCCCTATTTCTGGAGTATCTGAAGAGTTGTCTCATTGGGTTAATACCTTTTTTTTTTTTTCAGGTTCCTTCTTAGCCTCTTAATCTTCTCTGTATGTTTTTCCTGACAGAAATTTCTTTCTATTCTTTTTGGTTTCAGTAGACTTGAGAGTTTAATGGATGCATTTAGAAGATCTGAATAAATCATTATGGAAAGAGTTTTAAGAAAGGAGATATTTGCTTCATTTTGGTTCTGCAATGTAAAAAAAAAAGCAAACCTAACAAAATTTTTCAAAAGCCATCTTCAATCCTTGCCAAACTCTGAAGGGGAATATGATGTGATGCTTGAGAAACAACTGACTCAAATTCAAATTTAACTTAGAACCTAATGAAAACTGAGCTATGCAGCCAAAAGCCTGTGAAGCCTCATACAGGAATCACTTTCTGAGTGGTCCTTGGAAGTAAAATCAGAGAGTCTGACCAATGGTGCTTTGTTTTTTTGGTGTTCATCTGATTTAACATGGGAACAACAGAGTCCTTGTCTTTTGTAATGAATCTGTTTTTGACAGAACATTCTTTCCAAAGGCCAGAAACATGGAAGCATTGCCAAGCATTTAAAATTTTTCTTCTGCATCTCTCTTCTACAGTTTCTTGTCCTGCCTCCCAGTAACACCAACACAAGTCTTCCCCAATGCCTCTCAAATCAATGTAACAGTTTCATTGTATTTGGCTGTACCACAATCCTTTCCTTGGCATCAATATCACTGAAGGCTTGAAGACCTTAGCAATGCTGTTGTCAGGTGCTCCTCTTTCACATGAAAAGTGTATAAATGATGGTGTGATGAAAGCAAACTTGTACAAGATCACAGGGCATGGGAACATCCAGAGCACGTAGACCTTGAGTGCTTGCAAAAAAGCTTTATAAATTGCCTTTGTGGTTTGGCCACCATAAAATCCCAACACTGCAATGCTGGGTGTTGGCATTTGATTTCCAACAGAAACTCAGAGCTCAAAACCAGGGTGTTCTATGTCGGGTTGAAAAAAAACCCAACTTATTTTTTCTGTTATGTCAAAATTTTTCTTTGCACTAAAAAAAAGAAAGACATAGAAGAAATACTTCAGTCTTTCCAAAGCAGGATTTTTAAAGTTTCTTGTTTACAAAAATGTTTTGATTGTTTTGATTGTTTTGATCTATTTGAACACAAACACATTGAGAGGTATTTTCCTTCATGCGAACAAAGTGTTACATTCAACTTCTAGTGAGTTAGCTCAGCAGACTGAGGCTGAAGAGAAGGAACCCTGTTGATTCTGCCAGCTTGCTTCATAGGAAAAGGCAAAACTCCCATGTATCAACACAGAAGGAAAAAAAAGCCACAAAAGCTGAGTGGTGATTAAAAAAAAGTGGGAGGGGGCAAAGAGTGAAACTTGCCTGTGAAAGCAATTTCCGAAGACAACAGCAATGAGGTAGAGAAAATGAGTGTTTCTTTCCTTGGGGCTGTTGCTTTCTCTGACCTTTACAACAAATCCCTCCTTCCATTATAAATGGAACAGCATCCTACTGCCTCCTTGCCAGGACAGTTACAAAGTGGGGGAGAAAAGTAGGGAAGGAACACAGCTCTGTCCTTAGCTTGTTTTGAAAGAAGGAGGGAAAAAATGTAATCCCTGCAGACTGGAATGAGAGGGTGAAACCATTTAAGTGGTGGGAAGGATGGTGGGATGAGTGGTAGGTGGGGAGGAACCCAAAGGGGAAGCAGAGGAGTGCTCATGCAGATGTGATGCGGTGTCCTCAGCTGAGCCTGCCAGGCACCAGCTCAGAGATGGGAGGCCAAAAGGACTTGTATGAGGGGTGGCTGGTGTTTGGGATGCATTGCATGGGGCTCCACGGCTCTACTTGAGTCCCTGAGCTGTTCTTTCCATTTTGGGGCAGGAACAGGTTCTGCCATGACCAGTCTTACCACAGGGCTGCCAGGCTTTTCCCCCTTGCTGTAAATGCTTTGTAGTCAGGCATTTCTCTGCATGTTAAACAGGTCTGAGGTATTCAGGACTTTAATTGGCACAAGGCATACCTAGGAGTAGTTTGGAAATAGCAGCAGGAAACACTAAGGGATTGTCATGCTTATAAAACCTACATATTTTCTGTGCTGTTAGGAGTGCCAGCCTCTGGGGAGCTACCTGTGCCTCTGCAGCTGATGATGGAGGAAAAGGAGAGGAGACTCAAAAGCACTGTTTTGTTTTGCTCCGTTGTGTTTTTGTCGGTGATAGAAAATGTAGATTAAAGGCAATCCCAAGAACCTTAAGTGGTACTCAGCTTTTTAGGTGCAAGGTATTTACAGCTCCAGAACAGCAGACGTTTCTTCTGCTATTTGTCATTCAGAAATTGAGCCCAAAAGCTTTGCCTGTCTCCCATCACCTGTTTCTAACATCATCTTCCATTATGCACAGTTGTGTTATCAAGCACTACCACAACACATGTCCCAGAAACATCTGTGTGTCTCCTTAACTGTCCTGTAGCTTGTGGCTTTCAGTGCATCCCAGATGGTTTGGGGTGAGTCTCTTCTGGTGTGTGCTGGTGATGTGTGTCCCTGTCGAATGTATCCTCATCCCAGAGTTGCCCTGTCCATAAGAAGACAAGGGTTGAGGGTCAACAGATTCACAGAGGCTGTGTCTGGCCAGCAGCAGCCAGGCCCTGCTCAGGGTGCAGAAGAACAGGTTGGCCTCCAGCAGCAAGGAAAAGTCTTACTGCCACAGGCAGGCACCAGCTATAGAACCAGCACAGGCTTTTTAGGCAAAATATAGTTAATCTAGATATGGATCTTTAAGTCCCTAGACAGTGCTGAAATGAACAAAACTTTTTTAAGGAGGAGAGACTTACATGGATAATGAGACCAGCCCATGGTTACTCAAGGATCCTTGTGGATCGTCCCAACGGAGAATATTCTGTGATTCACTCAGGAGATACTTCTCTTTTGCTGTGTTTATTTTTTCAAACGAGGCCCATGGTCCTTTTATCTGAAAGGGTTTGACTCTACTGTGAACTGTCACAGGGGGGAAAAACCCTCCCCTTAAGGGCAAATTATTGCATAGTGGATTGCTGTGAATTTTCTGGTACCTTCCTCTTGTGAAGCACCTTGTGGTGGCCATGGGCAGAAATTGCGTGGGTCTCCTTTCAGTTTTCTAAACTTTTTGCAGGCCCCAAAACTCACTGGGAAAGATACTGGGAATGAGGCTGTGGGAAGGGAGAGAAGCAGTGAGGAAGGGCTGGAGTGGGGTGGGGAGAACATGTGCATGGGTTTGCTTGTAATTAGGAGATTTAAACTTTGAAAGAAGTTAATTAATAATGAAACTTCTGACTGAATGATGCAGATTATGAAGACTGTCTTTGTCAGCAGCTGCAATTAATTACAGGCTCAGGCACAGGGAAAAGGAGGGGGGTGAGGGATGTGGGAGAGGGGAGGCATCACCAAAAGCAAGATGATAAACCTGGCTGCAGGCAGTTGCTGTGGTGACAGGAGGCAGTCTCTGTGCTTGACAACAGTGACACATTGAAGGCAGCAGATAATCCTAATTACCCCCACCACCGACCCAAGCAGGCAGCAACCCCTCCCGATTCAGGGTAGGAGATGCTCTGGTTTTTTCCTTTGCCTTTCTTCCTTTCTGCTGCAGGTTTGATGTGCTTTTTCAGTGTTTCCAACTGCTCTGAAAGGAAAAACGTGGGGCAGTGGCTTTTGCTAATATCGCTGTAATAGCCTGGGAATGGCCAGTGGTTCTGTAATACTCTTGGGAAGCCTGGGCAATGGTGGCAAACTTTGAGAGCCGATATCTAAAAAGCAGGGGAGAAGAAATCATCTGCAAATAGCCATAGCATTTTGAACAGGGAGATGAGATGAGATTGCACATCTGGCCCAAGTTTCAAGCTCTTTGGGAGAGCTTGCCATGGCTTGTCAGGTCTTGTGCTTCAGGGTCTCACCAGATGCTGACAGTGCCCTGCCATGGTCTGCATGGCCTTGTGAGGGGCACTGCAAAAGCAACGAGAGAAACATGGAAGTGTGCTGCCCATGGCATTGCAGCTGCCAAATCACATGCATAGAAGTGTAGAACTGTGTTAGATAAAAACTCCTGACTTTCCTGAGTTTGGCTGTAGTCAGAATAGCACTCTCTGCCTCCAGCTCTCTTGTGTCATGCTTTCTGTAGAAAAAAAAGTCAACTGGCTTTTAAAACAATTTCTGCTTTTCATTTGTCATGCATTAATTTAATCCAGGAATATTTGAGGCCTTGGTTTAGTCCACATATCTTCTGACCCCCTTATGCCCAGGGAGAGGGACTTTTGCAAGCATTGACTCAGCCTGCTCTGCAACTGTTTTGGCCCCTTGAAGAATGTCATTCAGCACCGATCCCTCTACCAGGGCTTCACTGGTGCTGCCTTTCCAGTAACTGTCAAAGCACCTGTTGCAAAATGGGAAGGCTAAGAGAGCTTGGGGCTGCTCAGCCTGGAGGAGAGATGGTTTAGGGGAGCTCTTATCCATGTGTATCGACACCTGACAGGAGGAGTAAAGGACACAGACTGCTCAGTGACAGGGCAAGAAGTAATGGTCACAGCCTGAAAAGTGGGATGTGTCTCATTTAAATGTAAGAAAACATTTCTCTTCTGTGTGAATAGTCAAATGCTGGAGTACTAGCAACAGTCAATTGCCCAGAGAGGCCCTGGTGCTTCTGTACCTGAAGATATGCAAACCCCAAGTGGATGCAACCCTGAGCAATCTGCTGTAGCTGATGCTACTTTGGGCAGGGAAGGTGGACAAGATGGTCTCCAGTGGCACTACCAACATCAACCGTTCTGTGGTTCTGTAACAGATTATTAACAGACACCAAACAGATTTTGAAGAGTCCAGAAAAGAACTGCAGACTTATCTGAAAACCCTGTGAGCTAATGGAAACCTCTCCAATTGCTTTCCTGGGCTTCAGATCTGATCACTAAAAAAATGTGCAAGAGAGAGGAAGGTGGAAAGTTGAAGTTGTGTTCCATAGACCCTGAGTGAAAATACTTTGTGCCCTTCTGGTACATTCCTCTCTGAAGAGGGCCCTGGTTTTGAAGCCTACATTGAGGGTGGGCTTCATGTGCATTACTTTGTAGAGCACATGGGATTAATTTCGTGAGGGATAGTGATAACATATTTTTGAAATCACCTTAGAGCATAATTGGAACAGTAGCACTAGTGCCCTGCTCTTGTCTGATTTTGCAACTGAAGGTAGCTCACCACCAACCAGGTGGGAGAGAAGAGAGAGAATTAATAATCTTCTAGATCAGATTGTGCAGTTTAGTCATAAATCACTGTCAGAGAATGAGCATGGAAGAGTTGCTCAGAACAAACCACAGAAGTGAATGTCTTTCAGAAGTGATCAGAGATATAGGCCACTCTTTTAGATCCAGTACTTAAAGGACTGCAAATGGATGCACTCAGTGGGTTGTATTTTAAGTAGATAATTTTGTGCCTCTTCTATTTAAAAAAGATAAGATTGCCTGATAGTGGAAACTGGGCAGATTTGTTGTTGTGAGAGGTGTAAAATGCCCAAGAATGTTTCTGACAGAGGCTGGAGGTCTATTCACTCTACATCCCTGCTTTGCAATGGGAACACTGGCAAGTATGGCACAAATGCACCCACTTTTAGAGCTAAAATACTGCAAATGAGTTCTTGGGATAAGCCTGTATCAGGCTTTAAAACTCCTTCAGGAGGAGAGGGATGGTGAGAGGGGGCAGCTAGAGTGTGTGGAGTACAAAGGTCACACAAATATACCATTTTTATCCACTTCTCTAATACATAATTGAAGTGGCACTTGATGAAATTATAAGTCAACAAATTAATAATAAATAGGAGGGAACAGTTTTTAATGTAAAGTATAATTAACTAATGTAGCTCAGGGCTGCCAACTATTATCGAAGCAGATAGTTTAGCAAGATTATCAACAAAGGATTCAAATGAATAAGCAAAGCATCTGCAGGGACACCAGTGTAGCTGAGAAAACAATTATAAGGACTGTCAATCCTCATGCTTTAGGGCACAACCAGATCACCAGCTGGGGTCAGAAACACAATTTCTCCTCACAGTTACTGAGTGCCTTGGGCACGCTGTGGAGCTCTATACAGCGTTGGGTCACTGCTGGAAGCGTAGCAAGAGATTAGATGGAGCAGTGGCACTTTGTTACCCTCAAGTTTCTCTGAGAGGGGACAAGGGAGAGTTCTAGCCTCATCTTGTACCCCCTTCCCAGAAAGGCAATAATCATGTAGAGATTAATCTGCCCATTTTGATTTAGATCCCTAGATCTTGGCCACCTTGGAAAGACTCTTCCACGTATGTGGAAGATTCAGTAAACCAGTGAGGGAAGGGACTTAGCAAACCAACAGGAGAGGAGCAAGCATGTGTTTGACTATGGCAGTGATTTGACTTGTGTAAGTACTTTAGGCCTTTTGTGCTACATCAACTTTCCTTTTTACAGAAGAGTTTTGGCTTATTCAAGGAACGGAGTAATGATGAACTGAGTGCAGAGAATGTGGGAATGTAATAAATCAGCCTACCAGCACTTCTTTCCCTTAATCTTCCTATTTTGTTACTTCAAGCCCTGGAGCAAGCTTATCTCAGCTATGATGCTTTTGCAGAAGTTTTCCTTGACTCCTTTCCACCTGGTTCGAGTGTGTCAGCATGATGGTGATTTTGCTAAACTGTGTTACCCTGGGAATGTACCAGCCATGTGAGGATATGGACTGCCTTTCTGACAGGTGTAAAATCTTGCAGGTAAGCAGGTTTCCTTCTTGTTGTGACGGTGCTTCAGTCCAAGTCACAAATTTTCATGCATGCTTTCCTTCAGCGTGTGGGCAATACCCTCCCAGAGAGGCTGGCAAGACTGTCCCTGGCAGTGAGCTATCCTCTTGTAAAATGGCAAGAGCTTGCTTTGAGGAGGGGAATGGGACAAGGCAGAGAATGAATGAACTTTACGTGTGACTATGCAGTGACTTAACATTTGCTAATATTCCTGAACCTGCACGTAAGTAGGGGGTTCCTGACACAGACACCTACAGGACATATAGGTCAGGGTTAAGCTAGGAAGAAATAATTTAACAATCCAGGTAGGAGGGAATAGCAGCCTCCAATGCATTTGGTAGTCTGGTGATGTGCAAGACTACTACTGATTCAATGGATACTGTGGCATTCAGGATGCCCGAAGGGAGAGAGGAAATAAAAGGAATCCTTAGAAGGGCCATGAGTGCATCCAGACTGTAAAACACATCAGCTGTGCTTGATGCTTCCCCAAAGAGAAGGTGATAGCAAAGGGTGTCATCCACAGTGTTGTTGTGGCTAAGGCCTTCAGGTATCTGAGGTTTCTCTCTGTGATGGGTGTGTGCTGTCCAAGCTGTGTGGGAAGCTGCACTGTGTCCTCAGCTGAGCCATTTGCAGCAATGTGATGAGGAGTCCCTCCCGGAGGGATCTTGGAAAAGCAATGTTTTCCTGGCCACTTTTAGATCTACTGGTGCTGAACCAGCACCACTTTTCAAGTCTATGTAAGGAGTCTCTGAGTCTGCATCAGTTACTTCACCTGTGGGTGAAAAAATAATAAAAGCCCTCACTGAACTTGAGCAGCAAGAAACTGCAATGCCAGGGCTACATGGAAGAAATTTTTCCCACCCTGCCTCTATCTTATTTTCAGGAGTACCGAAATTAGTATTTTTCTCACATTCTGTGTTTTGAAGTCCAAGGCTAAGAATGCTTGTCAAATATGCTCTTGGGTTTCTGTTTGGCAGGTGTTTGATGATTTCATCTTTATCTTCTTTGCCATGGAAATGGTCTTGAAGATGGTGGCCCTGGGGATCTTTGGCAAGAAGTGTTACCTCGGAGATACCTGGAACCGCCTGGATTTCTTCATTGTCATGGCTGGGTAGGTTGATAAGTTCTGGGTTTGTTTATTCTGGGTTTACTAGACTCTTGTATGGAACAGAAGTTACGTAACTGAGGAGAAGGTTTCCACTCTGGTGCAGCTGCCAAGCTGGACTTGGGCATGCTGGGGTTAGCAGCCAATGGAAGAAAGAGCAGACAAGGTAGCTTAACTCCTCAGCTGAGTGCAGCCATCTGTCTAGCACAACTTCAGTAGAGGGTACAAATTCGTACCAGCTGAAGAGCTTGCCCAGAAACATTTCTGGGGTTTTGTGTTTTTAAAATGTCTGGCTAGAAGAGGGTGTAACCCTTACC
>WAAG01058407.1:0-21671 GCA_013390105.1 Tichodroma muraria | reverse complement strand
AAAAAATCAGAAATAAATGTTATATTGCTCTTCTCACAGAAAAATGTGAACATCTTTTCAGACAGAAGCTCTCAATTTTATTTTTCTTTAGCCAGGAATTACCAGCTCCACTGCTGTCTGGAAGTGCATGTATTACTGACTGAGCAAGCAGTGAGTTGGAGCTCACTTTGCAGAATTTTCCCCCGTGGTGTGGAGCAGCACCGTCTTTATATTTGCTTTTGACAGAGTTCTTCTACAGTAAGACTTGAAAGTCAGTCCCTCTGGAGAAGCAGATAATTGTTTGCTTCTGGGAGGAGCAGAGATTTTCAAACTCAGTGCAGCTGTAAAAATTTGAAGGCTGATTCTCAGCCAGGTTGTGCATGAAAGGAGGACAGGCAGATGAAAGCTGTAGGCTTTTCTAAATTAACACAATATGTGTAAGATGGGAAGACCTTTCTTGTAGCTGGGCCTGCTGTGATTAACATCTGATTTAAAATGGTCTGACGTGAGGAGCGCCAGTTAAAGCCCCTGAGACATGGTACTGAGGAAGGCCAGATCATTCTGTGTTCTAGCTTGAGCTCCTGGTGGCTAAACTGGTGGAGACTGGATGCAGGGCAAGCAAGACCCCAGCACAGCAGCCTTTGAGGAAGAAAAAGCTGGGTAGGTTTGAAAAGGAGACCTTGGAGCCCATGGTGCTCCTCTGTGGGTGACATGGTATTCTGGGAGAAAGACTCTGGGCCAGCTGGGCACAGGGAAACCAGCATATGAGGTAAAAAGGCTTGGGAACTGGGGGTCTTCCTCTGCCTAGGGTCCCTGCAAGCATGGTCATGTGAGTGCTGCTCTCTGAAGAGATGGTGAAATCAGTGGTGCAGTACTAAATGAAAGAGGGAGAGCTCAAATAATTCATGCAGAAAACAAGTGAAATTCACACTACCTAGACAAGAAGGCAGAGAACTGCCTTACATATTTCCTTCTGTCACCATTGCTGGCAGGAATTTGAGGAGAGACAGAGTCTTTTGTGTGTCTGATAGCAGTACCAGGAAAAAAAAAGCTCATATCTGCACTTTTTTTAATGCCAAGGAGACTTCACATCAACTCCATAGGTATGAAATAATCTGTGTGGAGGATTTTATATTATTATTTTTATTATTATTTTATTATTATTTTTATTTTCAGGTCCAAAACCAAAAGAAATTTGTTTTCTGATTTCTATTCAATTGTCCTCATGAGGTGTCAGAATGAAATGATAGTAATCTCATTAGAATATCTGATCTCAAAGGACTTCTGCTAAAGAAAGATTTTTCCTTTTAGTTATATAGAACTAATGACTATATAATGTACTTCGAGTTATAAAAGCTTGTGGTTATTAATTCATTATTCTTTGAAATTCATTAAAATTGTCTGCACTGTTTAAACCGAATCTAAGGCTTTAACTTGTCCTTACATACTGTAGGCTTTTGCTTAACCTCCAGTGTAAGCCCCAGCCTTTATCCTTATTTTTTCCACATGTGGATCATGGCTTCAGCTTACTGAAGCTGTGTTGTCCAGATACTGCCTTAGCATTCTGACTTAGGGAGGACACCAAGCATTAGGTCTTGCACATTTTCTCCATGCCAGGGAGTTAGATCCTGATCAGAGGCGAATCAGTTTTGTCTAAGAGCCTTCTCCTTTTCATCATCCTGGATTCTTGTTTTCTGTAAGGGAGGTCACAAACTTGACTCCTAAGGAAACGTCCCTGATGTTGGGGGGCGATGTCCAGCCTGCAGTCCGTGCCGCTTCTCTGGGTTTCAAGAACACGGGTTCCACTTCCCGGCACTTTCTCCTCCCTTCTCCCTTTCCAAATAAACACCAGCAGGGCAGCAAAGGTTGCAAAGAGTGGAGTGTACCATGGAAAAGCGAGGTGCAGGCGGGGCCCATTCTGTGGGGCACTCCTGTGCAGCTGAGATGTCTCCATCTGGTTCGCTGCACGGCAGCAGTTTCATCAGAGAGCATAATGACTATTTGCTGCTATGGCCCCAGACGGTGTTTTGGTTACATAAACCGTGTATTCAAGCAATAATTTGTAGTTATTTCCCCACTTCCTTGGAAAGCCAGAAGCTATAGTTTTAGTTAGCTGAATTCCCTCGTGTGCCCTTGCCCTGCTTGCCCCCGCAACCCAGCAGCTCAAGGAGGAAGACTCCATTGTCACTAAAAATGTTCAGTTTCCATGGCGATAGGAGCTGACATCACCAGAACTTTCTCCCCTCTTGAACATTCCCTCCCATAACCGCCTTCAAAATGTTTTTTTTTTTTCTGAAAGGGTTAGGAAAAAAATCAAAACAACAGTCATGAGTTAATGTTCTCCCTCATTGTTCCCCTCAGAGCTCCAAAAATCATGTGGAGCAGTTTGGTTTGAAGAGTGCCAATGCCCCTGTGTGCACAAACCACCAGGGCTGCAGATTCAGCCTGTCGATGCTCCCGTTCCCAACTGCTTGCTGGTGGCAGGAGGTTGCAAGTTCCCAGACGTTTCGAGCAGACTGTGCTCCTCACCACCAGCTGTCCTGGTGGGAGTCCCTCTTCCCTTCCATTTGTGATTGTGTCTTGTCTGTCGTCATTTGTTTCCCACAGCAATGGCTGTGTTTGGGGAGCTTGAACTGAGGCAGCTTCAGAGGACAGCTTCCTCAAGTTGAGAGCCTATGATGGCTTGAAAGTTGAGATAATGAGGAAGCCAATCAGATTGGAAATGGCAGCCAGAGTCTATATGTGTGAATTTAGGGGAAGTGTCACTTGTTTCTGGGCTCACACTCATCGAGTTTTTAAGCCAGGCAGTTCTCTAGCAATACAAGAGTGAGCTTGCCCCTGCTCACTCTATTCTGTGAAACAGCTGCATTCACATGTGGTTGGAGATGATGCCACTGTCCCTCTAGGAAAGGGGATATCATCCCTTTATGTATCTGACCTGAGGGTCTCCCTGACCTTGGGGGCATGAATTCCGTTTAGAGAGTGGTTGCTCTGCCTCTCATGATCCAAGTGCTGTAATTAACCATCTGTGGTGGAAAATCTGTCAGTCTTTGCCCTCTTCTGTGGTGTCCCTGGGACATGCTAGGTAAATTAAGGGGCAGAGGACTTCACTACTTGGTAGGGGAAGGTGTATGTGTGTCCCCAAAAATATGCCCAAAACCTTTCTCTAACTACTTGTTGCTTTAATTCCATTGAATGAGGAGAGAGTCTGTCTTTCACAAAATGCTGTCTTTACCCCTCTGCATTATCACAGTGGAGTTTACCATGTAGATCTCAAACTGTGGTCAAATTCCATCCTGTCCTTATCTTTGGTGTGTGGAATGGCATTTTGAAATATTCTTGTGGTATACTTAAACAGCTTTTAAAAGTGGTGCGTTTCAGAACAAGACACAGGTTCTGTCAGTTCTTCAGTCTGCTTCAGTGCTGTTTGTTGCAATATTGCCTTAATATTCTTGCCTGAAATTTCCTGTTTCCTGTAGCCAAGTACTGCAGTAGCCTGTCCATTCAATCACAGCACCTCACAATCAATTAATTCAGCTGCTTTCTTCATTGATTGGTTGGAGCTTGATTGGTTGGGGTTTTTTTTCCTGTCTCCTCTTATGAAGAGAGAAAACCCCTTCCTATTAGTAGGAAACTTTGTTCACAGATGTATGTTGCTTCCATTTTTTCACACTGGAATACTGGAATACATATTATTTGCATTTCCAAAGCAGTTCATGCTGTTCTATCCCTGACTTGTCATCTTCATTTCTTTTCTGTTCTCCCAAAAATACGCCTCAACTGAAAAATCCATCAGTGACTTTTTTTAGTTTTCTGTCAGGTTGTGATAAATAAATAAAGAACACAGTGGCAAGAATTGTGCATTACAGAAGTACATCTGCTCACAAATGAATCCCCATTTAGTGTTGCATGTGAGGTTTATTATTTAGACAGTTTTTCTCCAGCTAATGTATGTCATGATGATTACATAGCATTCCAGCCATATCAACCTAATTACTTGTGTGAACCAGACTTGTAATCTCATAAGAGATAATAGCACATTAGTTTGATGCTGTCTATTTTTCCTTAAACTTGTATTTGGTATGCTTAATTTTGTTATCCACTTTTAATCCATAATCTATCCAAGGTGCATATTGACAATTTTATTACTGTACTGTCACCAGCATCAGTCCAGTCATTGAGATCACTGTGTACTGGCACAACATCAGAATTCCTTTGACCCTTGGATGCCTTCCCAGATTTCTGAGTCTAATCAAAAATTATCAGTAGTGGTCCAGATCTTTTCTGGCTGTCTCTTTTAAAACTCTTGCATACAAATTGTCCAGGCTTGCTTATCTTAGAAAATCCCTATTTAGGCATAGCCTGAAATACTTGATCACAGCTGGAGCTGAAATTAGCTCATTATGATCAATGGTGCACATACATCATCTGACCTTCCCCAGAGGACTTTTTTTAAAACTAATGTTTTCTGCCTTTTTTACACTGTTAGTGATAATTCTGTTTTCTTGTTTCCAAAACTTATACTTTATGTGCTCTTCCAGTTCTCTTACAAATTTTCCACAAGTCCATCTCCTAGTTTATATTCATGGGTATCACCTTCCCCTCTCCTGCTATTGCATTGCTGCTTTTGCTTTCACTTGTGCTGTACTATCTTTTTAGACTGTTTTTTCTTTTCTTGTCTCTCCTGAAGCTTCTTGGATATCTGATAAATATTCTAAACACCACTTGACTCTACTCCACAGCTCATGAATTGAAGTCTGACTAGTTTGACACCTGGAGCTGTTTAAAAGACATGCAGATGTGACTGGTGTTTAAGGACAGGGTTTAGTAGCTAGGTTGGGTTGGACTCTATGATCTTAAAGACTTTTTCCAATCAAAATGATTTTATGATTCTATGGCTGTTTCTGTGTGGTTTCATTAATATGAAATTCAGGCCTCTCAAGTCCACCAGATATATCTGGTACTGTTCATGACCTTACATGAGCTGGACATAACACATGCAATCAAGTTCCATAATATTTTTTTAAAATAATTTGATAGACAATCTCTCTGCCTTCCATTCTTGAATACAATTTTCTGTGATTTGTAAGGCTGGGAATTTCCAAGGGGATTTAGGTACCCCCAACACATTGCTCAAATTTCATTCTTAGAGGTGGATTGGGAGAGTGCTTTTGTCAAGAGAGCTTTTGCTTTTGTCAACAGCAAACTCGAGTTGGAGTTTTCTGATCAAATCTTGACCACCACCAGCACAGATGGAGATGGCACCCTCTCTCACCATCTCAGCCCCACTACTGATGAATCTCTGAACCTCCCTTTCCTCCCTGCTTTTGTGTTTGCTGTGTCTTGTTCTCCTGCCGTGTGGCACTACGAAGATTCTGGCTTTATCTCACTGATAGGTAAGATAAAGTACCTACTGCCTTGTAGGTGGCAAGGAACTGCTGTTAGGTCCCACCAAAATCAACTCCTCTCTAAATTTAACAAGCTGACGTCCTTCAGCCTCTCCTCACAGGACAAATGCTCCAACCCTGAGCACCTCGGTGACCCTCCACTGAACTTGCTTCAATTTATCAACACCTTCTGCTACTGGAGGGCCAAAAGTGAACGTGGTGTTTTAGACATGGTCTACTGAGTGGGAAGTGAGGGGCGTAATCCCTCCCTCCTCCACCCGCTGCGATCCGACCCGTGCAGCTTGCTGTGCCATTGTCCTCCCCTGTGTGCACCTGTCCCCCAAGCTGGCAGCTCCTTTTCAGCAGCACCACTGTCCATCAGCCCAGCCCAAAGGCAGGACCTTGCACTCATCTCTTGAATTTCATGAGGCTCCTGTTAGCCCATTTCTCTAGCCAGGAGGAATTCTTTATATGGCAGAAAATTAATCTGTAAGTATTTTGCACTTATTCTGCACTAGAGTGTGTTGCTCCCTCTCTCTTTCTGTCCACTTAAGCCTTCCAGCTAGTTTAAAATCCTTGATTTTAATATTCCTTTCATGCAAATTGTCCCACCAGGCTTTCCTAATGCCATTTAGGCAATATGCTCATAAAATGAACAATCCTTATTCTCTTTATTACTTAGGCCTCTGGCACAGGTGTAGAGGTGACACTATTTTTCTACTCTACATCTTTTAGTGCCTTGATTAGTTTTGTTCTTGGTATGGAGGTTCTGTAAGAATTTACTCTTCTCCTAGTTTTATCACTTTCCCCTTTGGTCTTTTATTTAATCTTTTCACTGGTCTTTCATTTCTCTAAAACCTAATTTTTCTTCCAATGAAATGCTAGTTAACATTTCTGGCCAAGATTAGCCCAGTTCTCTGCCAGCCTCATGCTCTATGTGGCAGGCCAAGCCAGCACTTCGTTACCAGATTCTTCCATCACCTTTTTGCCTGTTGGCCAGAATGTGCCACTAAGGAGTGCATATGAATATTTCTTGTCCAAATTCTTCAGAAAGGGACATAAATCCAAGTCTATAATATGTGGTATATCTCTCATGATAAGAAAGCAAACTTGTTTCAAAACACATCATCGTAGGTAAATACTGTTCTTGAAGTCTGAACACCTTCCTAAATTTGCTTTTTAATTTCACCTATGGTATGGCAGCACCGCTCTCCTGGAGCTCCATTTCTTTTCCAAAGCATCCTTCCCTTTCTGAGTAGTTAAGCAACCTTTTGGGAGAAGGTTCTGTACAGCTAAAGATCCCTTCCCAGGCAAGCCTGACAGCCCCTTAAGCTGAGCAGTTCTTAGTTCTTCTCATTCCCTGTGCCTTTTGGCTAGTTGCTTCTTCAGGAGTGCTTTATGCAGCTTCCACACTGGGAGTCTGGAAAGTATTTCTATTAACTGAGATATTACTTTTACATTCTCTTTCTGATAGTCATCTACTGTCCTTGAGTTTTGTTCCCCATAATTCCCTAGATATGGCATCCTTTCCAAAAACCTGGAGTGATGATGCCTCCCAAATTCACCCATCCAAGCCCTTTCCAAATGTGTGCAGCATCACTGAGAACACCAACTTTCTCCTTACGTGGAAAGCGTTTCTGGCCCCAAGTTAATCCCTCTAAATTTCAGCCTGGGAAAGGGAACTGGCAGCTCTCTGAAGGATGTGAGGTACCAACCCCCCATCCTCAAATGCCCACCTGTTTCCAGGAAACAAATCCATCACTGTGTGGTGCCCTTCCACACTGGGAAGATACCTCTTAGCCTGAAACACACCAACTGGCCTTAATCTCACAAGATGGGGAAGTGTTGCCAATCTTTTGCTTTTTCTTTGCTTTTAATTAACTACAGTCCTTCAGGGACCTGGCCAGAATTTGCATAGTTATGACTTTAAAATCTCAGATCATTAAATACTTATTAGCAGCAGGGTAAACAGCAGAATGCTCAGAAAATCCTAGTTAGCTAATGTTCGATGCCAAAGTCTCTATAAAATTATGGCAAGTTAAAGAAAACTGTAATAAATATAGCAATTAGGTGTTTCAAGTAGTGATCAGAAAAAGATGGAAACCAGCAAGCAGCAGGCTAAATAGCATCTTAACCAAAGGTAGAAATAGCAGCAGCAGCACAGCCCTCCCCTCAAACATGCACTTGCTTTTTCCTCCTTAATGATACTAATTATTTCATTTGCTTTCTCCAGTAAAACTATCCCTAGATGTGCAACATATTGAAATGAAAGCAGTCATCAAAACGAAATGAATCACACCAGAGAAGAATCAAAACAAGGAGGCAGCGCTACCCTGCCTGTGCAACGTGTAGTTCTCAATTATTGCCTCTGATTTTTTTGCCTTCTTGAAAGCTTATTCCCTACCATGTCGAATGCTAGGTTTCTTAAAAAAAACAACAAACCACAACCCCCCAAAAGAGGTAAAACCAGCAGGTTTGTAGGACCAAAAGGCAGACATTCTCTTTTATTTTCCTTTATTTTTTCCCCTAAGCAGTGAAATACACAGCTCAGAGTCTGTGCTCTGACTCTTGGTTTTTAAAAGTGAGGCCTCATCACTTGCATTCAGTCATTTGAGCTTGGCGAGTCCTTCTGGCTTTCTTATCACAGTGTGAAAACCTGCTTATGTCTTTTCGTATCATGTCTCTGAAACTATTAAGAAACTCTGACATTTTCTCTTAGTACACACTTTGGAGAGAAATCTGAGTGTTTCAGGGTGTGAAATAATCACATTCCAGGCAGCAAGGGACCAGTCTCACAGACTCTGGAAGCTTTCAGCGGCTTTTGCTTGCACAGCAATATAAAAAGAAAGTAAAAAAAAAGATATTTTGTACTGGAGGGGGGAGAGTTGCAGGTTATTTTTTTAAGAATACAAAGCATCACAGCTCAGGAGCTGACTGTGTAATTAGTAATTGATCTATTGCTCCCTGAGGAAATGTCTTTTCACTAACAGAATTATAGACTCTATTATTATTATGTTTTATAAATGGGGAAAAGAGTGTAATTTTTGCATTTCTTGTTTTACTAGCCAGGCTTTTTTTTAAGTTTTATTTCTATCTCGTTTTTATGTCAGCAGAGAGTTGTCTTTTTGCGGCATAATGAGATCTAAATTTAAAAGAGATAAGCAGAAATACTTAGCTTAGTACACTGTGGTTTGCAGAGCAATTTGGAGGCCTACTGTGTTATTCCACTTTTTCTGTGGTGGATGTTGAAAGGGTTTTGGATCATCTGTTTAGGGTGCATGTTGAAGCCTGGTCCCAGAGGCACCAAACTGTGCAAAACTGGGTGCAAACGCACAGTTTGTTCTCCAGGTATCTATATCTATATAGGTATATCTATCTGTCCCAAGTGAGCTGATAGGAGGGTCAGTGCTGGGATCTGCCTGGCAGCCCTGTGCCTCCTGCACCACGATGTTCATATAGCAAAAGACCAGGTCCAAATAATGCAAGAGTAACTTTTGCCATTGCCTGCTGGACCTTTGGGGAAAATAAGGATGTGTCCCCAGCTGTAGAGCAAAATGGTGGGCATGGGGCAGAAATCTTAAAAAAATAGGTCCTGGCTGGGAGCCCTGCTGGACTGGCAAGTAGCCTGTCTGCATCTGCTGGTTTGTGTGCATCCTGTGGCTGCAGACTCTGAGTGGAAGCAGTAGCCCTCTGCTCTTGTCCAGTGTCTGGTCAGGCCTCATCAAAATCTCCTGGCTCTGCTTCTAATATGTCCAGATGGATTTACAAGAGATTGGATTCATCTTCCAGCTCTCTCTGTGTACAAGCTCAGGCAGGTCCAGCCTTATCAAGGGATGACAGCAGGTATCTTGAATGCCACGTGTGCCCCATGCTCTAGACATTTATCTGTGTGCTCTTTTTCCTGCCTATCTGTGCACTCTTCCTCCTGCCTCATTGCTGTCACTCCAGTGCTGGTGGTCCCCAGTATCCAGCCAGCTGTGGACCCCAGTAAGTGGATTTTACTACCTGCCTTCCCTTTCCACAGCACAGATTCAGCTGATGGAGCCTCAGGGGTAGCCTGGCCAGCCCTGTTCTCCCTGTTCCCTGCCCATTGCTACGCCTCTGGCCCCAGAGGAGCAGGGCTGTGTGGATCTAGTGATGCATGTGCCTTTTCTTTTTACTTTCCTTCCCCCAGGATGGCTCGGTAACGTACAAGGGGAGATATGGGACCACTGGAGTAAGTACATTGTCCAGTGCAAATACCAGCTTTGCTCCTTCTTTTTGTGGTAGCCACAGTCTTTGAAGCCAGAGCAGAGACAGTGAGACCTCCTTCTCGCCTGTGCGTGTATGACTGAAGTGGAAGAATCTAGGGGTAAATCAGTCTCCCACCACCCCACAAAATTCAGGTGGAAGATTTGAGCTGTGGGATGGCTCATATATCAGGCACTAGACATTTTCATAAATGGAGAGATGTTAGCTCCAACTTTTGGCATAGGTATCTGAATAAAATTTCAGTCAGGGAAAACTGAAAGTCTTCCATTTTTCCTATGGGCTCCTATGTTCTAGATCTTTAAAGTGGTAGAAATTCTAGTCTGTAAAATTTGGTTGCCAAATCAAAGAGCCAAGGACAGAAAGGCATATTCCTGTGCACAGAAGACATTGAATAAATCACATCTGGCCATGGTATAGGTACACACCTGGCTTTGAGCCCTGACAGGGCTGAGAAGATGAAGGAATTCAGAGCAGAGACCAATCAAAGTCTTCTGACCTGGTCATATCAGGTACTCATAGATGTAGGGATCAAATGGAAGTCCACAGGCAGAAAAAGCTTCACTTCCCACCGAGACCCATAGCAAGTCTGAAATTACAGCTAGAAAGTCACAACCATGAAGTTTTTGACTTCATTGCCAAACCTAAATTTATTTGACAAAAAAATATGAATTGATTAGACTGCAGTTAATTAGATTTCAATTGAAAGCTTCTATCAGAGAAAGGAAATTAGGCAGCTTTTGAATTTGACAAAAACATATTGGCTTTGTGTCATAAGAAAAATACTGCCTCGGTATTTTTCATGAATGATTTCAGAATGGTTTTTAAATACCATTTCTTGGCTGCTAATTTTCAGCAAACAGAAGTTCAGAAGCCAAGATTAGGAAAGTTAATAACTATTTAATAAAGGTATAAGGAGATGTAAATATGAAGAGGTAAATGGTAATGTTTGAACTGTTTTAATAACGGATTTCACTGAATGTAACTGCAGGGTAGCAGTTAGCCAGGCATTGTATAAGTATATTATCTTGGGTCACACGTGCAGCAGATGAAGTCTGAATTTTCTGGACTCCTTACATGGCTTTTGTATTGTCACTATGTCTCTTTTAGAGAGCCTTAGCTTTATTCCTCCATCCTGCTGGTGAGTCTGCTCTCCTGTGCCTGGCACAGAGCCACGCCAGCCATGCATTTCTGCTGCTGGACAGTGAGTGCTGCTCCTCTCCAGTGCCAGGGCAGATCCAAGCCCACTCTCAAGCTCACAGGTGCAGAGGACAAAACAAGTGCCAAGCTGTGGCTGATGAGGCTGTTGTGGTGTAGTCAAGGCCTCACGAGCACCGGAGGTTTCCATGCCCCTTGTCCCTGCGTAGTCGCTCTCTGCTCCGGTGGCGCGGCGCGGGACAGAGGTGCCCGAGACCGGGCGCGTCCTGGACAGGGTCAGCATGCTAACAGATTGCTCACTTGCTCCCTGCAGTAGCTTGGTCTCATCTCTGTTTAACTCCGGGTCCTTTGTGTGTTCAGCTGAGCAGATCTACCTAAATGGAAAAATACAAAGGGAAGTCAAGGGGCAAATGGAGAAAGTGGGAATTAAGAAGAAAGATTAAAATGAGAGGTGGGGGTGTTGCAGGCAGGTGTGCGTCAGAGGGATGTAAAGAGGCAGGGAGCGGGTGGGAGCCTTGAGAGTGGGAAGGGAGACAGAGCTCAAGGGGAGAGGTGTTCCCTGCCAGGCATCCCCCTGCTTCTGCAGGATGAACCCCATGCGTGCAGTCAGCGTCCCTGTCCCTTTTCCCACCCTGACAGTGTTCCCAACATGCGTCGGTCTTGAGCTGTGTGGTGTGAGGACACTGCCTGTACCAATCCCCTCTCTTTCCAGAAGAGTTTAATGCGGAAGGTTTTGAAAAAGAAAACCTCTAGCAAGGGAAGAATTACTGTAAATATTCAATTATCTTGACAGCTCAGTGCTCAAATTCCATCACAGATGAGAAGTTTGACTGTTTTAGCATAGTTTAAGCTTCTGAACCTGTCCTTCCACTCACCCACTCACACAAGAGGCCACAAAACACTTTAGTGATGCCAGAAATGAGCTGCTGTTTCCCTCAGAAGAGATGCATATCCCCTCATGATAAAGGGGGAGGACTCACAACCAGCACAGGTTTGTTTTTCTTTCTTTCCTTCCCTTCCCTCATCCTAGACTTTGTCTGACTGCCCCTAGACCTTAAAGAATTTATGGTGTTTACTAACAAGACATGCTTTAAGCAGCCAAGAAAGAGAGAACAAGACAAAGGGTAGTGAGGTCAGGGGGGCTACCCTTGCTCGTGGCGCTGAGCTGCTACAAAGCAAGGACGAGGAGCCTGGGAGTCTCCTGGAGCTCAGTAGGTGGACACCATTTTGTTCTAGCTGTAACATTTGCTTGGTTTACAAACACCCAGAAAATGCAGGGTTCTGCAGGTTGCTGATTTAATAAGATTCAAAACCCAGCTGCCCAAGAGTCCAGACAAGCACGGAATGCCTGGCCCACCACCACAAGATCTCTAGATGCAGGAGATGTGAACCTCCTGACATAAACCTGCTGACAGCTTTGAACTGATGGCTTTTTGCGGTGAGTCCTTTTGACTCTGCCAACGTGAAGTCACCGCCACGCTCAGCATTAGGAGATGGGGTACAGCCCAAACCTAGAGTGGGTGAAGTGTCCAGGATTTCCAGGCTGTAGGGAGCAAGGCTGGCTGGATAACAATGATAACAAAAAGAGAAGAGTTGCTGGGCTAGCAACCCCTGAAACGCTGCAGGTGCCTGGAGACTCCAGCAGAGTCACTTAGTGATCCTATTTCATGAGAGAACGGAGGCAGCATTGGGATTTATCAGTTTTACCTACACAGAAGATGGGTGGGTTTCTGGTAATCAATGGAGTTTCACTGCACCTTGGTCATCTGCGTTGTGTGGGTAAGCTACTGTTGCACAAAGAGAAGAGTGAATATAAGCTGATGCTGAAGTGATCACTAGAAATGAAAAGGTGAAAATGAGAGGGCCTTACGCAAAATCACACTGGAATTGCATTGAAGTTGTTTGGATACAATCTGTGTGACTACAATAGTTGTATCTCATCTGCAGGGATTTAGCCATCCTGGTTTTCTCTGTTATTACAGCCAAGACCAGGAGGCCTCAGGAAGAACTGAAGGCAGGAGGGGTCTGTTAACAGAGCTGAAGTCCTGAGACCTCCTAGGGCTGAGTTCATTTTCGTTGCAGTTTGCTCTCTAAAAGATTTAGCAGTTGCCCTTTTCTAACCCATCCTTGGGAGCAGCCTGCTGTTTTCCCTGGCAGTGTGATTGTCTGTTCAGCTTTTTTGTCTGGCTACACTGGAACATAATGGCAGTAAATCTGTAACTCTGTGGTCACTGAGGGCTGCAGGAGGCTGGCTTGCTGCTGTCTGAACCACAGAGTTGAGTTAAGGCAGCATTTGTCTTGTGCTGAAAGGACCCACGGTCACTACTTGGATGATGGATAATTTTCTAGTGACACAGGGACTGTACTGCATAGATGGCAAACTCGTTCCAGCTAGGAGAAGGCAGTGATGTGCACCTGGTTAAGGTTACTCACATGCTGTAGCCGCAAGAGGACAAAACCCAAATGCTTTGAAAATGTCTTTAAATTAATTTTGCATGGTTAAGGCTAAGAAAAGTTGTCACTTCCACCCATTGATTTCATGTTGCCCCTAGCTCTGTGCTTCTCCCCTGTGATCGGTTTCTCTGAGGGCCACAGGATTAGTCAGGACTTCTCATTTGGCTCCTCGCAGTTCAGAAAAAAATACTTTTTGAAATTAGATGTGTTTTGGGCCAACAGCTTACTTGGTATTTGACTCTGTTTCGAGTTGTTCTGCTACTGCTCAAAAAAATTTATTTTTTTTTTGCCTTCAGAGGTCAGCTCAGTTCTCTTAGGAGATGAGTGTTTTAAGGAGAGGAAAGGAAACTCAGTGGGACTTCACCAAGCTTGAGGCCTTTATGTTTCTGTGCATATACATACCCCCACAACAGACTGCAGCGTGGGGGCTCCTTCAGTCAGGAAGCTGCTTCTGTGTGTCAGCTCTCTGTGAAGAGCTGTTAGCTCATGTCCTGGGAGCAATGCAACTCTGTCTGTAGTGTGCTTTGCCTGTGACTGTAATTCCAAAGTTTCAGCAGGTCTGTCTAATTCTGGAGCAATGACATGCTGATGAGACAATCTGGCTTTATTTGGAGCAAGGTTGGCCAGTGCTTACTCAAGGGCCTTTTGCTGCGTGCCTTTGTACCGTACAGGGACGTCCTGTTGTCATGTCTATGAGTTTATATTTATATCTGTGTGTTCCTCCTCCTTTCATACCTGCTTCCCAATTTTATCTGACTGGATCTGAAGCCTCTGTCTATTGCTAATTCTTTCTGTAGGCTGGTTGAACATTTCTGCTTGGTTTGGGGTCAGGGCTTTTTTTTTTTGGGTGGGAATATTTTGATTATCTGCATGAAATACCTTGTCTCTTCTTCTGCACTTGGTATACGTGGAACTGACAGCTCCAGGGAGGTAAATGAATGCCACTGCATTTCAGAGGCAGAATTATTTCATGCAATTACCCTAAAAGTGCATGAGAGAACAGACTGAAAGGAATGAGGGAGAAAAAGAGAGCATGAGAGAGGATAATCACAACACTTCGACAGGTTTACCCCACCATGTTTGAAAATCTATCACTCTGACAAGTCCCCTTTGTGAAAGGTGTAGACAGATAACCAGGCATTAGCTCTTCAAGGTCCTCTTGAATGGAGGGTAATCAATAGAAGGATCAGTCCACTGCTTCATTTCACTCAATGCCTCTCCCTGATTATTTTTGCAGACTTGCTGTACTCTATTTCCCTCTCAGTGCCTCACTTTAGCTCTCTAATTTAATTCTCAGTGATTCCTCGTCAGGGGGATTTGAGTAAACTTTAGGTTGACTTGTGGATCTTTCTGTATAAATCATAATGTTTTTGTTCTGAGAAAGGGTGCAGTAACAAAAGGCTGTCCCCCCAATCCCTTCCTGTCTCTTGAGTCTTGTTAAAAGGCCAAGGAAATGGGAATTTTTTGTAGTTTCATTATTCATATCTGAGAAGAGATTCAGTAGAAGCAGTTCCTGTCCTGACTCTGCTGCTATTTCACCTGCCAACTTTGTCACCCTCTTGATCCCATGTCCAGATCAGAGATACCCAAGGAAGCTGGTGACAAGAGCCACTGTCTTCCTGGAGGCTTTGTGCACCTCTGCTCGTGAGAACATGAAAGATGCTTTGAGGTCCTCAGGTGGAAATTGCAGGCCAGGATAAATTATCATTACAATAGTTTCCCACCATGCTGTCAGAGAGACAGGACATTTGCCATTCTGGGTGAGGAGAGAACGCTGGGCCAGGTCACTTTTTGTCACCTGCACCTGCTGCTCTTGCAGCAAAGCCAATGCATGAGTCACACCTATTTGCTCTTTGAGGTTATTTACAGCACATGCTGTTGGGTTAGGAAAGCTAAGGTCTAGCATATGCCCTAAAATTAGGCTTTTCTCTTTTTGGTTGGTGTCAAAAAGCAGTGATTCACAGCCATGGGGGGGGAAGCCTTTCCACTTAGTCAAAGCAGTAAGTGCTTTAAGTAAGAGGGCTTATTTCTGTGTGAGATAAAGCAGGTTTAGCTGGAGCTGCCTCCCGAGACCGTACCCTGCAGGGGGAGATGAGGGCAACGCAGGGAGCACCCCGCTGTGCTGTAGGTAACTCCCAACAAAACTGACCACACAGCTCCTGTCCTGCTGGCCTCATGTGCACAGTGGCCACCTTATATGTGTGCTCTGGCCTGAAGTGCCAGGATGAAGCTCAGGCTTCATCCCCATAATTTCCAGAAACTCTTCAATGAAGCAATGATAAACCTGTGGCTTAAGCCAAAATTCTGGATTCTTATAAACTTCCTTTTTCTCTCTTTTCTTCTCTCTCTCTCCCCCCCTCTTTCCCCTTCTGCAGGATGGTGGAATACTCCCTGGATCTCCAAAACATTAACTTGTCTGCAATCCGTACTGTCCGTGTCCTGAGACCCCTGAAAGCAATCAACCGCGTGCCCAGTAAGTCGTGCTTCCCTCTCACACCTCTCAGCCCGGCTTGTGGGGGGACATGACCAATAAGGCTGCCTGTGGTGGTGCTGTCCCAGCAGGGTTCAGGTACAAAACGAATAGATACTTCTGTAGGATGTATGCAGGCTCTTCCCCATCACAGGGCCAAGAGGTGTTGTTGGATGGGCAGGAAAACAGCAGTTTCCCAGCATATCTGCCCTGGTTACCCTTTGTGCTTGGCCACGTTGATGGAACTTCAGGAACTGAAGGTGAACAATATGCAGCAAATGAAAGCATTTTTCTTTGTCTTACCAAAAGACATCACAGATTTAATGATGTCTGTAGCCTCAAAAAGGCCTGTGTGTGAGGTCTGGAGAAGGATGAGCTTTGGGATGCAGGGACAATTTGTTTGCTCAGGATTTCACAAGACCTTCCAGATCCTCTCATCTGAAAAATTTTCATGCCATTACAGGTTAGGGGCATGTAGCACAGACTCATTTTTCTTTCCTCTTCACTTTATGCTTTGTATTCTCTCTTTTGTGCTAGCTGTCCCCTCTGTGAGCTGCTGTGTGTGTATGAGCCAGGCCTGGGGCTGCCAGGGCTGTGCCTGAGCCTGGATGTGTCAGCCCTGGGGGACTTTAGGCATTTCTTCTGCAAGTTTTTTGGTCTTACAGAATGGCAGGAAGTCTCTTTGCTGTTCTCTATAATGTCCTTGATCAGGCTGTCTAGAGTGGCAGAAGGCCTCACCAGAGCTCTCCTCATCCTTCTCTCAAACTCAGATGCTCCTTTCTCTTTTCCAGACATGAGAAAGTTTGCACAGTTGACCTCCTAGTCTGCATCAAACGTTTTCCCTTGTGCCAAAGTAATTTTCATGATGTCACTTATTTCTCAAACATGCTGTAGAAGTGGATTTCAGACATTCTGGCTTCATGCAAAGCCCTTCTATAAAAGGATCTTGTCCCTGTTCCTGGATGTACTTTTATCTTTGAGCAATAGCCCTGAACAGAAGGTGCGGAAGAGAAACTGAGGCACAGTCCTGTGTGCCCAGCATGGCAGGAGGGGACCAGGCAAAGGAGCCACTGGTTGGGGCTCTGAGAGAACAGCCAGGAATGTAACAGGTCCATCGGGAAATGATAAAGATGAGGTTCAAGAGAAGCTTTTGGCTATTCACTGCCAGCAAAACAACTTCCCTTGTCTGTCTCCATCTCCCTGGCCCTTCTCCAGGCTTGGACCCAGCCCTGGTCCTGGGGTTGATGCCTTGAGAGGCTGCCTAGAGCAGAGGCTAGATAGTGTTGAAGGAATAAAGTAGGTATTCATTAAAAGGCCTTCAAAGGATACACCTCGGGCAGTACAAGAGCCCAGCCATGGCTCTACCCAAGATGGACAACTGGTCACAAGTTTTCACACCTTTATTAAGTTTTGGTCCATTTTTTTACATACTGGGGTTAATTGTCCAATTACAGCTTCAGGTTATGAAGTTCTATCCTCCCAGATTGCTCTCCTCAATTCACCATTGTTTACAGTTTTGGGCCCAAAGCTACAACCGTGTCCTTGGTTCTCAGGCTGGAAAGGGATTGTTTGTCTAACTAAACTGTGAAGAGAACTTGCTAACACCTCATATGAAGTTTAGAGTTATATGCCAATGCAGTACAGAATCTGGAAAATATGAAAGCTAAAACTTAAGGCATCATGGTAGGACCTTTCTGTGAGGGGGTGGCCTGGAGGCTGTGCATGGCAGGCTCGTCCCTTCCAGGAAGATATGGGCAGCTATGTGAGAGCTGCACCATCCTCATGTTGTGCAGTCTCCTTCATCAGGTGTGCCATGAGTTTGTGCTCAGACTGCTTTGAGAGACTGATCCCTGTTATCAGGGTAGACTGGAGGAAATCTTTAACCTTGGAGGCAAATGGAAATGTCTGGAATGACATCCAATTAACTCTTGCAGGCGTCTGCCATTTTAACTGCTGGAGAAAGGTGGTCAGGAAGAGAGCTTGCCTGAAAGAAACTTAAGACTTTCTATTATTCCTACTTATCTCCTGGAACAGCCAGAGCTGCCCCAGGGAGGAACAGTGTGAGCCATGTCAAAACTGACCCACCAGGGACCGGCTCCGTCCATGCAGAGGCACAGAGATGCTCTCCATCATCTTTCCTGACCTTTGCAGAGCAGATGCCATAGAATTTCTCCTGTCTGTCCCTGCCCTGACACTGCCTGTTTGCTCTTTTCATCAATATTGAACTATACCTGTATGAAATTAATGCTGGTTTAATTTCCACTCTGTGGTTAAACCTTTATGTATTTTTCTTGCTACATAAATCTGTGGTTATACAAAGAGAATGTTTTGGAAGAAAGATATCCTGCCATTAATTAAAGCAAAAAAAAAAAAAAAAAGAAACTGGATTCCCTGGGAGAATTGACTTGAGGGCTGAAAACCAGTGGAGAGGCTGTAAACAAAGGCTTGTGATAAATGGGAATGAGCTGCATTAGAAGAAGGTGCCTAGTGGGCTACAACAAACATAATTAATGGGACCTTTGGCCACAAATCTTTTTTTAATGTCTTTTTAAAATTCTTCATTACTAATCTGAAGCAAGAGGCAAGTCTGTTAGTGAGATGTACTGGTGATACCAAGCTGGAGGTGTTGTAGGTGCTCTCAAAGAAAGTGGGAATTAGGACAGCAGGAGGTGGAGGGAGATTGGGGTCGTGGCTGTGAGTGTGAGATGTCTGGGGAGAGGCAAGGAGTCTGTGAGGGACAGGGGGGCCCAGTCCTCACCCTGGACATTTCCAAGGCTTCCACGTGGACACCCAGGTAGGGATGGATTTTCATGGGGGAGTCTGGCTGTGTGGACTGAATAATAGCAGTTTATTATCAGGAGAATAGACAAAATGATCAGGAACCTGACTGTTCAGAAGATGAGTGGAAGAGTGCTCAAGTGGTCTGTGAGGTAGATTATTTAGTGCCCAAGGAACTCTACTAATCTGCAAGTGCTTGAAAAGTCCACATACTTACATGAGAAATTTCTGGAGAAGTTTGAGAGAAATTTTGTACTACATGAAGGAAAAAAAAAAGTGATAACAGAAAATTAGAATTTCTAAGGGAACAATAGCAACTTGGGAGAGGAAAAAGTTAAATAAATTTATTTTATATTCTTGGCAGGTGAGCAATGATGAAGTTTAAATACCCAAATTCCCAAACTGAATGTGTCTAAGTTCTGCTTATGCGTGCTCATTCGTGACAGGCTACTGAAAGCCCTTCCTCACAGTGACACTCCTGAGGCTTTGAAACGATATCCCACAAGGAGTTGGAAAATTCTATTTGCCATTGCTGTACTCATTATCTATGGTATAAAGGATACATGTAAGGATGTAAAGTCTCTCTGAATCATGACAGAAGAAGAAAGGGACAACCGGTGTAACCAAAAGGTGCTAAAGGTCCATTAAGAATCACCAGTTTCTATAAGTTTCTACCCAGTTCGTAGTCAGGCTGTAAAACTCACCACCACAGGAAGTGGCACTGTGCAAATAAAGTAAAATGGGATTTTTCAAGGGATGCCACATCCCTGGAAGCATTCAAGGTCTGTTTGAAGGGGCTTTGGGGAACTGGACTGGTGTCTTGCCCGTGGCAGGAGGTTGAAATTAGATGATCTGCAATGTCCTTTCCAAACCAAACCATTCTATGAGAACTCACACAAAGACACTTCTAGATTTCAAACTACCTTTGGGGTTAGAGCTGATCTTTAGCTACCAGTTATCAGCAATTGATTGTGTTTCTTGCAGTTCTCAGCAGGATATCCCGCTGACCATTTCAGGTTTCCTGTCTGAAACAGTCTGGGATTCTGCCCTGCCCGATCATTCCTCCATTCTCATGCCATCTGTGGAGTGTGCTAAAGAAAACATGAAGCATGCAGGTCCTGTAAAATGTATCACACCTTCATTAACATTCCCTCTTATCTCTTGCATTCCTGACTACAACCCCAGGAACTCTCATTTTGGGGTCATGGTTGAAAATGCAGGAAATGAAAAGTCAGAGATTGGTCTGGTCCTATTGCCATGTGATTCAATTCCATGGCAATGAGCTGCTGTGACAAGCCGTACGAGTCACTGAGTAAGTGTAAAGGGGGAAGAAATATCCTCCAGGACTTTGTAAGAGGTAGTTGCTTGGTGCTCTGGGCATGTCTGGTCTTGGGGTGAAATTCCACATCCAGTTGTTGTTATCCTTTTGTGATTGTGTGGCAGGTTGCTGGGTGAAATACTGTTCTTTCTGCTGGCTCTTTTTTTATTGCTTCTTCTCAAGGCAAAGCACAAGGTTTGGAGGGGCCAGGGGGGAAAGCTGGTTTTGTTTTATTTTTGCCTGATTTTGAGCAGTGAATCTGTGATAATTTCTGATAATTTGAGTTTCTTGCTCTTCTCTTATTAAGCTTTTTTGATATTGAAGAAGGAAATGTTTCTTCATTTTACTCTTTCTTGTATTGGCCTTATGCAAAGAAGAGCTCTTGCATTATGTTTGATGTCTTCCAGTTTCCACTTACAATTTAGTAGCTGATTCATCATTTGGAAGCAGATTTCCTTAGCTGAGTATACTGTATAGAAGTGAAGGAATCTGTTGCAAAGCAACTTTACAGAGTAGAAATTGTATATATGTGCTAATACTCTGTCTGTAAGTACAGTAATATTTATGTGGAGTTATAGTTATTAAAAAAAGATTCTATGCTTATTACTTGGTGTGCAGGAAATATAATTTCAGATTTGTGGGAAGTTCTGCTTTTTCTAAATATGTTTTTTTCAGTCAGAACAAAAATAATTTTTTCCCATCAATTTTAATACAGCTTTATGCTGCCTAGTTTCAGATGGTTTGTTTCATTTAATGTTTTTTCCTGTACTGGGCCCTGGTAAAAAGGTCTAAAAATCAGAAATCCTTAATCATGTTATTCTAGTATAAGAATGCTAGAATACTCTCTTCTTGTAAGTACTAGAATGCTCTCTTCTTGTCCTCCTTTTCTTTTTGCTAAATGTTTTAATAACTATTGCATTGTTTTTATTTCAGTTGAACAGCTTTTTCTTTTTCCTAGTACAAGTGCTGTGTATAAAAATCTTGGTCTAGTTCCATTTTTCACGTTCCATTATTTTCTTAATGATTGTAATTATAGTAGCTCCATGGGTCCAAATAGACTGGAGTTTTCTCCTTTTCTTCTACAGTTCTCAAAGATATAAACCATGGCTTGTTATTTTTAGTCTCTTATGCTTCACACCAGGTTACTGGGACTCGGTGAGTGTCACCAGCAGACTCAGGAGTACAACTGACATCTCCTAACTTTTAGCTCTACACTCCTTTCAGTGGACCAAAGCACCAATAGAAAAATAATCTCAACCATCTGAGTGCTGAAATGGGAGAAGCAGATGCTTAACCTGTGTATGCCTGCTTTAACTCTGTATTCCACACCAAGGTACCTGTGCTTGGCGCTGTACCAGTGCCTAAAACAGAGCAAGCTGGCTATGAACGCCGCACTTGGCATGGGGGAAAAGTGATGACATTTACTTCTCTAAATGTGTTTTTGAAGAACTAATTTCACTGATGAGCATGTGTGAAATGAGCTTCTGACTGAGATATATTAGGCTGTAAAACAGTCTCATTTACAGCTAGATCAGACAAAAACTAAGCACATTTGACAGGCACAGTCCTGCCCTAGCAGTTGGAAATGCAAACGGATTATGAAATTCCTCTTCTAAGTGCCCCCCATGGGGTCTTTGCTTCAGATGCTTCAGTGTTTTTTTTAAGAGGACTTGCTTCTTCTCTTCCAACACTGATTCCCTTTCAAAAATGTGCTCTTCCAAATTACTCTTTTGAAGTACATTTCCCCCCTCTCAGCTTTATTTGTGAAGCAAGCTTAAACTCAGATACTGTTGAATTTTTCCAAATATTTAAACTTACCCAACTCACAGTTCTTTTAATGAGGTGCTCTGTAAATACTTATTATCACACCTCAGTGACA
>WAAG01058402.1:1207-21844 GCA_013390105.1 Tichodroma muraria | reverse complement strand
ATTGTTTTACTCTCTCAATGAAAAAATGGCTGAACCTTACACTTTGAACACTAGTAACACTACTAGCAAATGTTCCCATGGTGTGTACACTAACAGTGCAACCGCCAGCCATTTCAATTCCTTGTCTCCAAGAAACCTTATTTCTTACAACCTGGATAAAGACAAGCCCAGGAGTCAGCATGGGGCCCAGAAAGAAGCTCTATCCATTTCTTGCATTGCTGTAGACACTGCAATTGAATCTTTGGACCACAGCATCACATTCCCAACAAGCTGTCTGGAATCAGCCCTGCGTTTTTCCTATCCAGCCCACTCGTGTTTGGGTGAAAAAGGAGCCAAGGCTCTTCAGAGAAGAGTTCACAACTTGGCTTGGTGTCGTCAAGGACATTTTTTCACCTGAAGAACATTTATCTCTGTGATGAAATGTTGTTAAAATGTAGTGCAGTTGATCTTCAGTTTGAAAAGATGCTTCAAAATGACACCTTTACACAAAAAGTACATAAATAGCTATTAAATTCAGTTAAACCTAGCACTGCCAGTTTTCATGCATTTATCATCAGGTGGAATAAAAAAAACCCTCACATTCCCTGTGTTTTATGAACTCAGAAATGAAACAGCAACCTCCCTATTAGTTCCACAGAAGCCCAAACTGCTGACAACTAGCTCTAACATGAAATTGAAGAAGGTGAACAGAAATTTAACATCATGTTATTCAAAGTATTTGTAGCTTAGAGACAATAAGGATAAAATATTTTATTCATAAATATATTCAATATGTTCATGAAGACTACAGCTACGGCACCTGATTGCATGTGCATAAAATGGCACACCTGTCTGATTTATATTAAGTTAGGCTGCCAAGAGTATGTCTGTATTTCTTCAGACAACAGGTCTTCTTGAAGGGATCTACAGTACCTCACATCATGACTTTTCATGACCTTTATTTGGGTTAGTATATTTTTTCCTTAGTTTCTGCGTCTTTCATCCTTCTACCCTCTCAGAATTAGCTAACAGGGAAAAAATTGTATGGGCAGAATTTAACAATCTTCACAAACACAGTAAAAATTAAACAGGTGTGCTAATTTTAAATTATGTGCATCGTATGAAGGTAACAGGCATATTTATGGCTATAATGGCACTATGCAGTTTTATGTAGCCAGCATTAGCTATAGGCTTTCCTATAATATATTTATATATAAAGAAAATTAATCTGCTATACATACACTACAAGCACTCTTTAACATACCAGATAACTTCCAAACAGAACGCTCAGAACAAAACCCAGAAGGTTTATGTAGGTGCTGTTTTGCTTGCCTTTTATTCATAAAGTAGAATCACTATGTAAGTCATGACAAGTTATTCTATAGGCAATGATGCCTCCACATTATTTGATGAACAACTCATTATTTTAAGCAGAAAGGATTCAATTTATAGCTATTTGTGAGTTTTCTAGGTAGAAATGGTTTGTTGCTTTTTTTTGTTGTTGTTGTTAACTAAAATACACTATCTCTTGTCATAATAATTTGAATTAGGGCCATCAAGATGCTCGATATGGGTTTAGAAGTGCTAAACTTAAGGACTTCCACTGCAACATAAAGATTTAAGTCCCTTAAACTACTTATTACCCTCAGAGCAGTAACTTTACTTTCGCCTGTCAACTGTTTTCAGCAGAAACTTTGTCAGTCTTTTACTTCAGCCACCATCTAGAAGTTACTGTATAAAAATGACTTTGTAACACTTGTTTCAATTAGGGAAATAATGAATGACACTGGAAAAAGAAACTCCAGGTCAGAGTAACCTTCCTTTCTTTGGCATCAAGAATGCATGCCTTTTTCCCATCTTCAAGAGGCAGATCTGTAACAGAGTTACACAGAAACAATACCAAGAACAGAATGCATTGGGGAGCTGGAAGGCACTGGCCTGCTACTGCATCTCCAAAACCATGATTCCCACAGAATCAGAGTGGGAATTTCAGCAAAAGCAAGCTTTGTCATTTCAAAGTGGCAAATGTATTTCCATAAACAAACCCTTATAAAGTGCTGATGTGTTCTTCTACTAAATTAAATGCTGATAATTGACAACATTCCCATACCTTGAGCACAAATGCAAAATCCAGCAGTGCAGGCATGGGAGTAAACCAGCAAAAGGATGATTTCTAGTTCTGAAGCCAAACATCATCACTCCCCTTCTTTTAGAAGCAGAAAGGGGGACAAGAAAAGAAAAAGAAAGACAGCCAAAACCGGCAGGCTAAGTAGAGTAACCGGAAGCGTACAATTTACTGCTAATGGTTCGGTGTCTGCAAAGGACTGCTCAAGCTGTGCTCAACAAAAACTCAGTAATAGCCAAAGAGGGAAGTAAAAAAAGGCAAGATGTTTGGCTTTACTTTCTGTCAAATACTGTTAAATATGAGCCACTTAAAAAAATAGAATGAAAGAATCCAATAATGCTTTGTACAGGTGGTAGTGAGGTCCCTGGCTGGGCCTTCAGACAAAACCATTCCCATGTAAACCTTAAAGAGGATTAATCCTCAAGGACCACTGTAATGAGACCTTAAAAGGCTGAACAACAGCAGCCTATCACGGAGGGAAGCAGTAGCCTGCTCCCAGAAGTCTTCTCTAGCAGAGTTACATCAAAGCAAACTGGGACCAGATAGCAGGATTCTGCAAGAATCCCTTATCTCAGCGCTAGCGGATGCTTCTCCTCTGATTGTCTTGAACTGCCACCTGTCCCAGACATCTTTGAAGGCAATGCTAAGCCTGTGATGGATCTGACCTCCTTGAGCTGAGATTCTTTTATGTCTTTCTTCATTTTCTGCTCTGTTACATTCTTTCCCTGCAACGCACACTACATGAAACAAAGGGAGTTCTCACTCCTTGACTTACTGTCCCCAGCTATTTGAAAGCAAAAAAACAATGTTAAGGATTATACTTCACCCGCAATATGGAGCTGTCCTCAGGAGACAAGCCTCTTATTTTTGAGAGTTATAACTAGATGGCTTTTACACGAAGGGACTTTAAAATGAGGTTCAACATTGCTGGGAGCCAAGATATGAAAGCTGCATATCAGAGATAGCTTAAAAAAACAAAAAGGTTTATAATACAGAAGTATACAAAAAATCACATTACAAAAATGAGCAGGAAAATAACAAGGAAGCACCAAGCCTCAGAGAAAGCACCAAATTATTGTAGTAAATATATGCATCACATATTGTGCGCCAATTAATACTAGCGACCACCATACAGTGCCAAAATCATCCTAGATTAAAAGAAAAATAATTGGTCACTACAAATAAAACAGCAGGTCTTCTACCTGAGACACATGCCTACAACTGACATAAAGTATTAGACCCGGCTCCCACGAAGGGATATGGCTTCACCACGAATATTGCACACATCAGGGCTGGTTTGTAACCAGTGATGCACTAGCAACCATACTCACGCTGACTTGGTGACATGTACTTGCAGTAGGATCAGCCAGAGTTACAGAGCTGAAGATAAATTCAGGGGAATAACATCAGATTTTTATTTCATAGCTACGAGCCATAATATACAAGTCACCATGGTTCTAAAAAGGCTGGGCTGAGGAGGAATACTGTTACAACTCCTGCCTCTGGTTTCTGACTTTTGCACTCAACTAATTCTGGACTATTTTGTGTCCTTTTTTTCTGAGTACATGGCACTGTCAGAAGAACAAGAAGCAAAATATAGCTAGGCTGAAGAGGATTGCAGCCTGCCAGCAGCACCTCTCAGTTCCCCAAGCTGACAAAATAAAAGGGTGTCATCAGTTGCAGTTAGGTGGGACTTATGAAGCATTATGCAGCAGGATGGAAGCAGGTAGAGAAAGCACCCTTCTTGAGTGCTTTTGAAGCTCCCTAGGAAATCACAGCTGGAAGAATTCAACCAACCATGTAAATGTCAAGATTCTCAATCAAACAGCTGAGCTAGACTCTGTGAAAGACTGCAGCAAACAATGAGCAGATATAGAGTCCGAATAATATGTAAAAAAAAAAAAAGCATTATGTGGAAAACATCAAGCAGACCCCAGCATTTTCTGTAGCCAAGACCTACTGGCACGTGTTGCCAAATAAATGTGGCCTAGAGGCATGCTCAGAAGGAATTTGAAGATGACTTCTTCCAACCTATATAACAATTCCCACAACAGGGTATTGTGCTTCAAGACCACGGAGCAATGCCAGGCTAAGCACCAAGCTCCTATAAGGAAAATACAAACGTCATTTCTCAACAGGCAGCAGAGCACACCATTTCAGATGACTGTCCTCCTCAGAGAGTTGTGTCAATACCTTCTGTAACTTTAACAAACAGTATCCATGTCTACATCACTTCTTAAAGGCAGCCCAGAGGCCACCCCCTCATGGTAAGACACAACACCCTTGCATTTTGCCAGCCTCCAGGCACAGCCTCAGCAGCAACTGGCCCAACACACCTCTGGCCCAGCAGGACCTGCATGCCCAGGCAGCCCCCACGTGTTAAAGCAACACAGGCAACACTCCCACAGGCAACCAACCAAAAAATTCCAGGCAGGGAGGCTGGTCACAACACAGAAACACAACACGCTTTAACGCACCTGTACAGACCACCTTTTCAGAGCAGAATACACACAAAACTCACATCTACGGGAAGAAGCTCTACAGCAGCCCTTGTCCTCCCCAGCCCTGGTTTACAATGCACAAAGGACAAATGGCACTACTAAATGTCAGATGTGTGTTAATCTGATAGGGAACTACTGACTTTGAAGAAATGTGCTATTTCCCCACAAGAAGTGGAAACATTTCCACAGGCCAGCATTCTGTGCTTCATTCAGGTTTTTAATTTGTTCTGTGGGATCATATGAGGCCAAGTCAGGCCTTTAGCCTTTATTTAAAGGGTTTCTTCCAGTCTGTTTTATGTGTTTAAATTAAAACAAAAACAAATTAACTGAAAACTTGTAAGATTGAAAAAAAGCACAGACCATAGCATTGCCAGTCTCATGCAATGTAAGGACTTAGATGAGTAGGACACACATCAGGCTTTCCAAATCAAACATCCCAAATACTGGGCAGCTCAATAATTAGCTAGCAATGTATGATTAGCGCTCCTCTTTTCCCTCCTAGTCAAAAGAAAACAAAAATTCCACTCCAATCATAGTGCTAATTAATGTTTTTGATGTCTGGCGCCAATTTTATTGTTAACAGCACTGTTAGATCAGTGGTGTTAATGCCAATTCAAATATCGTCCAGCATGAAGAACAGCTTTGGTGCCAACAGCTTCCTATCACTGTACCATGCTGGTCCATCCCGTAAAGTGAGCAACCAATGTTTATACATAATATAGGCCTCGATCCAAATTTCATTCTTCCAGTAACCCAATTCCATTTCAACAACAACGTCTAGCAGAAGTCAAGGCCAAAGCTTGACACTTTCATAAGTTGTATTTGTATGTAGGCTGGTGAAAAAAAATGCCCCGTACAAATCAAATTCAGTACCTTTTCACACTAAGGAGTCTGACATGCTGGCATGAAACTTAATTCAACACATTCTAACTCATTAGTAATTTTCTTCAACACTTGGTATGGTGATACACTCAACTGTTACCATAATCAGCCATTTATTTTGAAGTATTTCATATGCCATTACTTTTGGTTTGTTACCACTGGTTAATTCAACGGGACAGTAGATGGAGGAATAACAAAGTTCAGGTCTTCATCTGCAAAATGGTAACACGGATTCTTGGGAATTATGATTTTAAATTACAACTAGCATGGAGAACAGGTAAGACAAAACAGTAATCTAAGGCAACTGGGGATTATTTCAAAGTTTATTGAAACCAGCAGCTGCTGATTCATTGAATTCACTGGGTTCTGGATCAGCTTCATTCAACTGTTTGGGGAAAAATGACGGCTTAGGGCAGCAGTGAAGTGTGAAAGGGAAACTAGAATAAACAATGGGGGACCCTCTAAAATACCTTATTCAGTGTGAAACATGAAAGAAGCATAATTGAGATTAGAAAGCAATTATGTTATCTGGTGAGCTATCTGTTTTGAACTCCAAAAAACTGCAAGACAATTAAAAAAAAAACTATAAAGAAAGCAAAATTGAAAGATTGTTTTGTAACTGATAATTCTTACTTTTAAAAGGAGGTATGAAGATGTACAAACCTGTACATACATACATTCCCACACACATACTGCCTTTCCTGCTGCTGTGTACCCACAACCACACGTCAGACCACATGGCAACACAGCAGCTGTACTCTTTAAAACACAGCTGTGTTGAGGATAATACTGCTTCCCTGCACTGGTGGTTGCTGCCTCAGCTGTAAGCTATATTATCAGAGATCAATAAAGGTAGCCAGTATAAGTCTGACTGAAGGGGTAAGCACTCCTGACATGATCTCCAGACTCAGATGTGATCCACTCAGCAAGCTCAAGAGCCCCAGTTGTAAGTAATTTGAGCAGTGTTTTAATAAGAGTTTAGAGAGTACTGTGTAAACTACCACTACCAAGGCTAAGAAGTAAAGAGCCAGACTAAGAGGAAGCTGATTGTGCTGGTAGGTGTGAATAAAAGCAAGTAGAGGCTACGGCTAAGTGGCTCTCCTACTAAGTACTGAGCTCGGTCTATAGGAATAAAGCTGTGTCTGCTAGCAATCCTGAAAACGGTTCAGCACTAAGGCATTTAGACTGTGGTAAAAGTAAAGGCCTGTTCAACCCCGGACCCCAACAGGAGGCTAGTACGGAGAGACTTCCATGGGACAAACTTGAAACTGCACTTGGATAACAGGGACCATGCTGCCTTTCAAATACTCCCTTGACAAGTCCGTGGACAATGCCACGCAGAGAGCAGGCCCATGGTGCCCGCACGCTCCCACTGCCCACTTGAGGCATCCTCTGTGACATAATGCCATTCTTCTGTGCCCACACAAGGGCCCGTGGGCAAGAGCAATGAAAAATAGGGCACATCCAGATCTCAAGCACTCAGAAGGAAAGAAAATTGACACAAGAGAATCATGACATCCTGTACATTAGCAACTCTGCAACCTATTTATTGCTATGGTTTTCTTAACAAAAGCTTGAAAATAAAAGCAGGGACAGAGCAAAAAAGACTGAATTTAAATGTTTGTTTTCTACATTTAGACACAACAACTGAGGATTCTACTGCCTAAATACAGACACATAAAGCCATCTTAGATCCCTGATATATCCGGACAGTCATAGAGTTAACAGATATGACCCAGGATACAGCATACAGGGGTTGACCAGGCTAGCAGTCAGACCACTTAAGATCCTCACAGGCATGAAAATGGCACTCAAGTTCCAATCCCTACTTAGGCAACTAAATTCCCTCTAGTAACATTGACCAGAGAGAACACCAATGCAAGGGAATCATCTCACATTTTCCCCCACTTTCCAGCTGCTGATGCCACAGCAGTTACATTGTAGGCACACAAGATCAGCCCAAATCCGCTACAGACCTTCTGCTTTAAAAGCATTGTGACAAATGTCCGTGTATCAAGGGATACAACTTTGAAGAAGCTTTTCACTCTCTCCTGATTTAGGGATATCTGATCTGCCTTGATGCTCAAGAGATGGATTACATTGTTTCTTGGCTTTTTCTTCACAGCTCTTCACCATGATTCTGTGGCACTGAGCAATGAATTCTGTCTCTTTTCATGAAGGAAACACAACAAATACGTACTGTAAAGTAGCTAAAAAAGCTTTAGCTGGAAAAACAAACCAAATCCATTAGAAAAGTGGTTTTGCAATTGTCCTGTTTTCATCTTTCCTGTTCTTTAAACAAACAAACAAACCAAAAAAATCCCCACCACACATTAAACCTCACCCACAGCTTCCTTAGATGCACTTGAACACCAAAACAAGGTGAACATTAATAGAACATTTTTAATGTGCTTCTCAAAACATTTTTAGAATTTTGAAGTCCAACAGAATTATAGGGCTAGAAATAATTTCTGTGATTTCTTATTTAGAAATAAGAAATCTCAAACATTCTATTCTACGAAATCAAACCAATCCAAAAAAAAAAAAAAAAAAAAAAAAAAAACAACACCAAAACACAACAAANNNNAAAAAAAAAAAAAAAGGAAACCACCAAAACCATCCAAGCAAACAAATAAAAAAAAATCACCCAAACCTACAAGATCACCTTTCAATTGCTCAATCACACTACACTTGAAAGCTTTCCAGATATTGGCAGTTCTGGAGTCTGTCTCACACTGAGGAGAGAAAAAATGCAAGGAAGGAAGAATATATCTATATACTGTAAATCTACAAGGTGTGATTGTTGCTTCCAAATGAGACTATCACACAGAGGCAGCAACTCCATGGCTCTCAAGAGACATTGCTGATTTCACAGGCCTCCAGAGGAATGGGAAGCAGTACTTGTAATGAGCAGTTTCAAAAACAACGCGGGAGGTTTGGAAGGGATCTCGGAGAAGCTATTTCAACTTATAAGCTGCTAAGCTTACAAGGTCTGCAGCACCTTCCTAAATTTCACACTGAAGTTGCCTCTGAATGTAAGTTAGAATTTGAGAACAGTAATGTTTTTTGTTGGAGGCTATTGAAAGATACTATTATATTTTAGACTTTAGATCCCAAAAATGTTTTTGCAAACATGCTGATTTTTTTAAAGATCCACACTTCAGTTGCTCAGTTGACATGAGCATCTGACATTCACTTTTCTAACAGAGGCTTTTTTCCTTGTGAGTTCTATTAAAAGCTTTAGATTTTAATTTTTTCAACTACTCCTACTTGACAACATTTGGAAACCACCCCATAAGTCACTGGCAGTAGAGAGTTTTGTTTCTAGAGTGCTTAAGCTTCTCCCCTACAAAATGCTGCAGAGCTGAAGTAGGACCCAGATTCTCAGAGGCCAAACTCAGTTTGAAATTGAAGAGTGCCTAAATGTATTTAAAGACTCTGACCCTAAATCTCTACAAGGATTCTCCACTGACATTCTTTTATCACTGTCCAACCAGGACAGGTAGAAACTCTCTACAAAAAGCTGTCCTGGTCTCCTGTCACCCAAAGACGCTGGGAAATTAGAGGTGAGATAAGAGAAGTGCCTGCTTTGGGGCTACCCAGAAGTGTCTCGGTTGTCTCTCGAGTCCCAGATTATGCCAGGGAGATGACAAGGGAGGCCACCACCTACCCCTCTGTAGACCCTTTCCATAAGCCCATTTGCCGGTGATGACCTAGACCACTCTCACTGTCAAATGTGCCACACATAGCTGGCCACTGTGGTTCAAGAGTCGCCGCCATGAAAAGTCATTGTTTTCCAGTTACTATATTTTAAAACAGTGTTTCCAGTTAAGTTTGCATTTTTAGAAACAGAATTTAATTCCCCTTTCTTTTTTTCCACACTCCCTTTTCCTTTCCTATGGGGATGTGAAGGAAGGGGAATTCTTGTCAACAGAAATTAAAACTAGTAAATGAACAAGTGCACCTAGTGAACCAGCATTGTATTTTCTTCGCTGGGGTCTTCGATTCATGTTGCAAATTGATTTTGAGGTGACACTAACACTAGGTAATTTAACTTGGGCAGTTATGCAAGGCCCAGTCCTTGCAAAGCTAAGCTCAAGAACAGTCAGTGGGAAGTGAGGGCAATCAATACCTTTGGTGGGCTAATGCTACGAAATGTGCAATAAGCAGTTCCCAGATCAGATTATCCTATTCCCCAGATAGATACAGAAGCTTCAAAACCAGCAAATAAATCCTTGATAAGAAGAGGGGAAAAAAAGGAAAGGAAAAGAAAAAGAAAAAAAAAAAGGAATGAGTTCCTGCTTTCAGCTAGTGCAACCTCTTTGAGATGAAGTGATTTATCGTAAAGAGAATCCTGCAAGGGCCATACATTCCTGTATATATATATATATACACACTTTTGGATCAGAGCCAAGTGATCTGTCACTGCTTTTTACTTAAGATAATTCTTCAGGTTTTGCTAATTAGGTACTAACAATTCTTTCAGACAAGCTGTGTAACCCAGGGAAGAATATCAACAGCATGTTTTAAATCAAAGTGTTCACATCAGGAATGATTCATTTTTTCCATGAGGAATGACTTGTGAGACAGGCAGTCTTAGCACTGCCATAAATCTACATGAAAATTAAAATTGTGGAAGAGAATGAAAAAGGCAAGTTGCTATCCTCATCTTCCCTGCCTCAGCCCCAACTCTAGAGAAGGAATTTACATTAACAAGGGGCTCCAACTACCACTGGAATTAGTGTTTGAGAAACTCAGGAATTTAAATCCTTTTAAGAAACACTGTGATTAAGGTCAGTAACTCTGTTCTCCTCAACAAAGAAAAGGAGCTAACTCCAGCACTTCTGTCATCTGTCCTAAAGCCTATTTAAAGAAAAAAAGTTTTTAAAAAGTCAAACAAACAAAAAAAGCATCCCCCTCTTCCTTTGTGAGCTGTGTTTAAATAGCAGTTAAGAAATCCATAAGAAAAAAGACAGAAAAGAAACATTTCTGGTTTAGGCCTGTGTTTTCCCTTTTATGTTTTGGAGGATAGAAGGCTGTGAGCTGAGCATGGGACTGCATTCACATTCTCAGTTGCTAAATGGTTGAGGGGCTCTCTGGCGGTGCAGAAGGGCCGCCAGCTCCACGGCATGTTTCATCCCAGCTGCTTGAAAAGCTGGTTCACTTGAAACACAACCATTATCCCCACCCACACTCTGCAGGAGAGCAAACTCCCCCTCAATGAGGGATTTATTCCACATTTATGGTAACTATTATTACTAACATTCACAGCATCAGTCATTTTAATTAGAAAAAAAATTCAAACAAAAAAATCCTGCAATGCACAAACAGACTCATACATATTTACATGTAAAAATGCAAAGCACTCAAGTTGTTTCTAATAACTGCAGCTCATGGAAGGGACATGCGTTCCACACACAATTGACTTAAACGCTCTTTTTCTTTTTTTGTTATAATATACAGATGTCTTTCTTCAAAAAAATTATTTTCCCTTTCCTGTATTACAGGAAGCCTGCCTACACTTTTAAATACAAAGTGGGTATAAATAGAAGCATGAATTAGGCATCTTGAAAAGTCTATATTTTCCAACCACAGGGAAACTAAAAGTTGCTGTGAGTGTTCACACATCTGACTATGTTGAATTAAAATGTTTTCTATTCATATGCCCAGCAAAACTGGCAAGAAGTTAAGAAAGGAAAACAATAGCCTCTCTGTCTTTTTACCTGTTGGTACAGTTTACATTATTCAGCCTTCTTCATATAGACCACTAGAAGTGTCAGTCTGAATACAGTCAACACTCTGAAGAAAGCATATCTTACATATATAAATGATACAACTACTATGAAAATTTCAGTATGACTGTTTGCTTTCCTATAAATCTAACTAGACATTTGTCTTTTTAGTTGTCTCTCTGTATCATAACTATTAAAGGTAAATAAAAGCATGATGGCTCTTTTTATGACATTAATAGCTTGAGGGATTTTATAAATCAGTGAATACAAATGTACTACTCATTAAAGGAGAGGGAAGCATGTCTGTCCATCTGATGCTTTCTGACTTAGATTTCTGCTTTAAGATCTTGTTGCTCATTTAAAATTAACTCATCTCCTGTTTCTCTACTGTCGTATGTTGGGTAACTTCTGATGTTCCCTCAACTTCTGACATCAGTGTTTTTCTAGGAGTCTACACAGCCTAACTAGCTAGCACTAATGGTCACAATAGACACAGTAGCTTCATTAAATCTTGACAACTCTTATCAAAAGGTGAATTTGAGAAAATAAACCAAAAAAAACTCATTGCAAACCACTCAAACACATGTTGACTGACCAGATCTTTTCTTCTGTCTGACCCTTCATGAATTTCAGTAACATTTTGAGCAAGATTTAAGGGGTGAGCTGGCAGCTGGTCAGATGGTCAAAAAGGCAATCTTCCTCACTAAATTCAGCATAAGGTCTGTTTGACAGATTTAATTTCTCCCCAGCTGTACTGCCTACAAACAGAGAAGATATTTTGTTCCTTCAATAATACTTGTTTGTTTTGTCGGGTTTTTTTAAAGCTAGATTTTGGCATTTGTTAACCAGGAGCTAGGAATGGTGACCCCCAAGGCAATACTTGTATGCTCTGCTGCTCACGAGTGGCAGTTTGCACTGCACATTCATGCCTCTCTGGCAGGAGTCTGCCGCTGGTGTGCTGCAGCACACGCTCCTCAACAGAGAGATGAGTAACTTCCCCAGAGGGTTTGAGCAAGTCTGTACGAGAGCAGGAGAGAAGGGTGTTCAAAAACCAACTTACTACACTGAAAAAGAGCTCAAAAGCCTAACTACAAACTTTTTTCCCTAAATACTGATCTAAACTATACAGACAACAAGTATTCATTTTCTCATAATACCTTCATCCCTATTAACAATCAGGCTCTTTTTTTTTTTTTTTTCAAGGAGGTTGGTGAGACTTAAGGTTGTGCAAGACATACTTTGATCTGCACCCTGATGAGTGAACATTCCCCTTTGCTGCTAGCCCAACTAATGAAGGGATAAAATTAGCTTTTATCCCTGGCACTTTCTTTAGCAAAAAAACATGCACTAATCAGCTGTCCTCACTAATCAGTCATCTGGCTAATGACCTTTTGCCTTAAAACACTAAAATTTCTGAATGATGTTAAAAAAAAAAAACAAGACCAATAGACTGCTCTCTCTTTGTGGGTCTTAAGCCAATCATCTGGGATTGGAGACTGAAAGGTTAAATGGTAAATCTGTATCCTGACTGGGTGATAAATCTATAATCAACAGGCACAAGCCTTGACACCTCAAGATGTACTTCATTACTACACAACTAAATGATTTTTTTTCTCTTTTTTTGTAAACTAGAAACAGATGAAAAAAATTGCTTAACTCCTTCGTACTTTGCCTGTGGAGAAATCCACATCTGTGTTCAAGTGTCAGTTAATTTCTTACTTTTTTATTAACGCCTAAGCAAGAATTCAGAAGTTGAAACCATTTGCCTTTTTTCCTCCCTCTTACAACTTCAGGGAACTTTAGCTGAGAAAGAAAATTGCAAAACCACTCCATCAAGCCTGCATTCTCAAACACACTTGTGAATGTCTAAAAAAATCCTCCAAAACAAAACAGAGTCCCAAAGCACAAAAAAAAGCCTTCCAATTCCCCAAATTCTCAGTGTACAGGGCACGGTTCTCAATAACATACTTTAACATTGTTTTGAAAGAGGGATTTTTCCCTCTTTTTAAAGGATTTTAAAGCCTGTTTCATTTTCGTTCTCTGCTTTCTATAATGAGGCCCGTTTTCTTTCACGTATTAAGGAGGTGGAGCAAAACACAACCCTGGATGGCTGAGGAGGACTAGCAACAGATGAGATGTCCTGTGGAAGTCACTTTGCAGAGGCCTGTGATAATTTCTAGCTGCAGTGCAACTGCACCTTCGTTTTAACTTCAGGAAAAAAGGAGATTGCATTTACCACAAACGCCACTCCCTCCAGATAAAGGAGTTCGCCCTGGGGATGATGCAAAGTGACAAAATCACATTAAATTTGACAGCCTTCCAACTTTGCATGCCCAAATGAGCCAGCAATCAGTACTCACGGTAATGAGGGTCCATGTAACCATTTCGGGGGTCCATGGTAAAGAGCGTCCCGCGGTAAGGTACAGAAGGTTCGGGAAGGTGCGATATAGATCCATGGATCTCCTTCTTGATTAATGAGGCCCTTTCCTCACTCGACGTGGAAGGCTCTTCACTGATCTTGCCGAGGCCTTGCCCACCCTGCGGCTGCATTGTGATTGCGTTCCTTCTCTCTCTGTGATAGGTCTGCCCAGGACTTTCATCCTCTGCAAAAAAATGAGGGAGAAGAAAAAGAGAAGGGAAGAAAAAAGAGAGACACACACTTTTAGCCCATTTATAGCAAATACAATAAAGAAAAGTTCTCCCCCCGCTGCCGTCCTCCTCCTCCTGGTGTAAGTTTGTGACAGGAGGTGCCTGTGTGGCTGTGAGGGATGGCCTGGGGATGCTTGCCCATTCGGAGCCAGCAGCAGTGGAGCAGTAGATCATCGTCACCCATGCACTGATGCTCCTACCAGCGGGGCTATCAATTGTGCAGGAACAGACAGAGGCTTGCTGCTTCCCTGCCTCTGGGACAAGGAGGCTGGGAGCTCCCTGATGGGGAGTCAAGAAATGATTTGTCACACAGAGGAGAAGATGAACTCCAACAGCTGGGCCTAAATCACACCCAGCCACCCACCACAGCTCTGCAGCCCAGCTCCAGGTCCCTGGGGTTTGCTTGTGTGAGGGGCTGAAACCTTGCAGGAAGGTTGGCAGTGATCAGAACCAAGGTGGGCAACAATAAAATGGGTACAACTGCTCAAGATACAGGACTAGCAGCATCAGGCAGGCACAAGCAAGGCCATCTGCTCTGACAGTGTCACCACGCTGGTCCCTGTGCAGGATGGTTGAGTATACTTCCCCTACCTCTTTTTCCCATATCTACAAAAACAAAGCCACAAACTCTAATAAACAAGGGGGAAGAAAAAGCAGGGGGAAAAATAATACCTAAGAAGGTCAAACCCAAACCCTCGTCTGGAGTAAGCCTGTAAGCCTGTGGTACCAATTGTAAGGGGAAAAGAGCCTCCTGACCACGGCTCTACCAGCAGACAGCTCCAGGACCAGGTGCTAAAACAACCTGCTGCTCCCACAGGAATTTTAATGTCTAGGGACTACATACACCATTCAAAAAATAGACAAGATGGTTCTGTTCCTCAAAATCAAGACACGTGTTTCCAGGTACATTTCACACATGCCATGTGACAGAGGGGCTCTGCTAGGTACATAAATCTTGTAAATACTCTCTTTCAGTTGCCTTATTGGTTTAAAATAGAGATGTTTCTCTAAACAAGCATGATTGCTCGCTGGCTGTAATCCTTGGCCAATACCAATGCTCTAGATACAGCCTTGTTCCATCAACCACGCTGCACATGCATGTGTACACCAATACATCTTGAAGAAGTACTGATAAAGACTCTTCATTTCAAAGTTGCTCTGCAGTTCTGGAAGTACACAAGGAATCTCAAAGTATTAAATGCTGGGCACAAAAATGGTAGCTAGAAAAGGAAATGAAAACACTCTTAGGAAATAAAACTAAAGTGCTCTTACTCTACAATCCACCTGCAAGGAAGAATGATTGACACCAGCGCCAAGATTGTACTTCAGTTGTCAGAGATTTGAGGTCAGGGCAAAGTTTTCACTTGTACCTTTCCCTGGTGTACTTGTTCACACAGCAAGAGCAGCAGCCAGCAATTCACCAGGTGACTACTTTCAGCAAGCCTGACACCAGTGTAACTTCACCTATGTGCCTTTATACGAATTAGATTAGAAACAGGCTCTGTACCTGGCCATTTTATGCATAAATTAGCTACACCATTGCTTTGAATGAAATGCCCCCTCTCCCTCCAAGTAGCAAAAACTCAGCAGCATAGCCTATTGAGCACTTAATTATTTTTCTATCTCCAAGTATTAAAGCAACCAGGGTTTCCTGACTTATCAGCATCTTCCAGGGACAGAATTCTTTTTACAGACAGTAATTCATATACAGAGCTTTTCCAGAGTTGGGTCTGAGGAGAAAGAGTTAATGGAAATAGACAACAACATTACAGAGTTTAAACCCTTTGCCCTTTTCTACTTTTTATTAATATGCACAGGCACTGCTCCCTGCTCTGGATTAGCAGGGTTTAAGGTTTCAACATTTTACACTGAAGCTGGTTTTAGTTAGAGAACTGCAAATCGGGGACTGAAACTTTAAAACTTATATGAGGTTTTCAGAAACCCGCTTGTATAACTAAAAAAAAAAAAAAAATCACCCCAAAGATATATTTTCCATCAGGTTTCTCTCCAGCCAGAGTCTTTTATGTTAAGTTTCAACCTAGAGTGAACTTTCACTGATGAGACATAAACTCCTATAAAAACAGGGTATTACACTCCATTTGAAATTCTGACAGACTCTTAAGTAGAGCAAGCTAACCAGTGCTACAACAGTTCAGAAAGAAGAAAGCTGGAGTGATTTGTGGGCCTGCATAATCACTTGGATGATCAGATAGGATTTCAGTTCTTTTACTCTACCATATAAAGATAATATTTGTTAAAACTGCCATCCTGGGATACAACAAGAAGCTGACATCTGTTTGCAGGCTCCACTTTCATACTTTTCTTCTCAAAACATGCACACATCATGAATCAACGTACTAGTGACTGTTATGGAAAAGGCTGATTTTTCAAATTGCTGAATGAAATTCAAAACCTACTTTCAGTAACTTAGAAACTAAAAGAAAAATATGGTTTGTTCCAATAGGCTTTTCCTTTTTTTTAGTTACGTTTTTTTTTAGTTACTTGAGAAAAAAAGAAAACAAAACTGTTTTTCCTTCTGCATCTACGATCTCTCTCCCCATTATAGTTATTGCCATGTGCCATTACATGTCAAAAGTTTCTATAAGTCCAGAAGTATTTAACTAAACATGATGGCGTTTTTTCAATAACAATAAGGCTTATTCATCATCCAAACAGCTCACTAAGCATTGACCTCACACCACTGGGTTGCCTGTGATACGGGGCAGATAAGAAATTTGACAGCACCCACGCTCCAGGACACTAAGAGCCAAGCAGTTTGCTAAGAGCCAAGCAGGAGCTCCCCCAGCGCCGAGCGGGAAACTCCTCTTGCAGTCATGCTGCCGACTGTCACGGCAGGCGAGCCACTCCAGTGTGCCAAAAGGGGAAAGCTGTCTAATCTTATTCTGGTTCAACTGGAGCGTTCAATAAAGTTTCAAGAGTAAGTGCGGGCAAGGCGCGCCAGGCCAAATTATTGACAGAAACATACTGTCCACCATGGCAACAAGTGGGATTCTAAAGCAAAAATGTAAGCAAACAGCCCAGTTCTCCAGCAGCATCTGCCAAAGGGGTTTTACAGCCAAATAAGCAAGAATTGTTTTGTTACTGCTCTGCTCACGTTTTAGAAGTGATCAGCTTTAGGGTCAAAAGAAACATCTGATTTATTAAAATGTTGCAGAGAGACAAATGCCAAAGTGAAAGATGAAGCTGGTGGCAGCCCACCAGCTCCAGTATAATTCCTCCCACGTTTTGCCAGTGTAAGAGTGAAGGGTTAAATAAGAAAAGAAAAAAGCAATCTTGCCCAAGAGCAATCTGCATAAGCTTCTCTTTCTTCACATACACTCTTTCTCTGACTTAACAAGCCAATAGCCAGAGACACATTAGAAGTGCCCAGTCTTGAATGATCACTTTAATCCAGGATTCTCACATCTACTGAGAAATACCAGATTTAGTCCTGCTATTTTGATCAGAAGCCAATTTTATTAAAAGTGTTGAGCACCTCACTTAATGGAGCACCTCTCACTCAATCAAAAAGCTTTCTCTAAAAACTCACACTGGACAGCATGCCTGAATAAACATACTTTTAATTGCACAGCTAATTTACTCAGAAATTTTTTAAAAAATCAGCACAAGCCAAAACCTAACACAAAAATCCTTTAAACTTTCTTTACCTGTTGAACTTTTTTGCCTTTTTTTACCATAGACCAAGTAGAATTTACCATTTACCATTTACCAAAGTAGAATCTATTTAACTTAAACCACCTAAAGTCAGCAACTGAAAAAAAGTTGAAATCTATTGGTAGAGCACACTAAAAGTCAATCCCAACACACTTGAGAGACACCTCTGCTTAAACAAGACAACATCAGCCCAGTTAAATCTCTTTATATATTAAGTTCCATCACCATATTTCTGCTCGCATCTTCCAGAGAGCATTACTATCTCATAGGAGATCTGAGAGCACTTCAGCTGAATAAGAGGAAAAACAAGGTACTTACAACTCAGTCCAAGAGACCCTGGCTGATGTTCCCTCTAAGCTCTTCTCTTCTCTTGACCAAAATTCTCTGGCTACCAGGGCATGGGCATTCCTCCCTCTTTTCCNGAATTAAAAGTGGTTGGTGCCATGCTAAATTTAACAAGCTCATTAGTATTCTTCCTGTGTTCTTCCTAGTGAACTCTCCCTATTCAAGCGACTCTCTCTAGCTGAGGGGTCAGGCGGCTAATCATTAAATCAAACTAATGTCACCTTATCACAATCAGCCTAAGAGAAGGAGGGTTTATTATTTCAGTTTATGCTAAATAAACGGTTTTACAAATGGTCTCCAAGCAAGGTCAACAGCAGCTTCAATTACAAGACAAACTTAACAAGAGTTGCTATAAACCAAGTGCTCCATATTGACCTAAGCACAAGCTCGGCTCTGCATATTGCCACTAGCAGGATTGTACAGGAATGCATATTGTAAAATAAAGGAAAGGGTAATCTTTTCTTTGCCAGAATTTGTGACTGCACAGAGACTGCTCATTCACCTCTCCCCAACCAGATTGCTGCTCAGCTCAATTCACCCCACACAAAGGCTGAAGACCAGACCTCAATGGACCGAGTGAAACATGTTCAAAACTAGGCTCTCTATTGTGACTGAATTTCTTAACATCTTTTCAAAAAGCAGAGAATGCCTTGAGGCTAAAGGAAGAAACAGGCTAATGGTGAATTGGGAATACTGAGCAAATTTCAGAGCCCTTTCCTCCTAGCTTTTGAGGTTGAAAGCAAGCTCTTTCCTTTCAAGTTTCAAAGTCCTTTTTCCTCCCGCAGTGTCACAGAAGGATTTGAAAAGAAGGTAATTGTGCTCACAGTCCCCCTGATCAGAGCTTACGTCCTATTTCTGGTATTTCAGAATACTTCTTGCAATAATGGTGCATATAGCTCAATCCCTTAACCGTCCTGCACTCTGCAATTGCTCATTAAATGAACAATTGCTAGTATAAAATGCCTTTTATGTTCAAGGTCTGGATATAAGATAAGCATTCTAGTACTCTAAATTTGGTTTACTAAGGAAACTCTCCATCATTAAATTACAAAACTGAAATCAGAATATCAGTCTTTCCCAGAAAAGTAGCATTTTAGATGCTGTGAGCCAGAAGGAAGGGGGAAGGTGGAATGTAAAAAAGATTGACTACTTAGATTCTTAACAGAACAGATACCTAAGTAAGAAAGCAATTTCCTTCCCATTTAAGAAAGTCTAAGTTTTTGACACCTGATATTTTCTTCCTTGAAATGATGCAATAGAGCAATTGCCAGGTTCATTAGGACACCTGCACCTGCACCTTCTTACATACACACACTTTTCACTACTCTCTGACCATCTTAAGAGCAACATGGGAGGAAACAGATCAGTAGGACTTTGTCTGCCTTTAAAAATAGTGTATGTTGTAAGCGAAATTTTGTTTTGGGTGAGTACAGTAGTTTAAATTGAACACCCTTGGTCCCAGGGTTGCTATTTTCCTGTAGAATTTGGAGCAACTGCACAAGACGCATTCTGGAAACACTAACACAGTTATGCAGGACGATGCTCATAATCGGTTATAAAAATAGACTCCAGTCGCACGAGAGGCTACAAAATCTTCTCGATAACAACACTGTACTCACTTTATTTACAATGCTTAAGCATACTGTATACAAGATCTTTGTTTTTATAAAAAACGTACATTATCTGAGCCTACCACTGAAAATGTATAGTTTTCTATTCCCACTTGCAATGGTTTTTTAGCTTAGTTATTTTTTATTATCCTATGAATAGTATTTTCCAGGAACTGATTTGTGATCTTTGGAATATGAACACACAGCTCTTTTGTGGTTTTGTTTGTTTGTTTTGAAAAACATGTTATATTCTTTTGTTGTCAACTTTAGCTTTCACTGAGGAAAAAGGGTTATCAACAAAGGAAAGAGGGGACCCAATCCTTACAATACCTGCCTAATAATCCATGCACACTCCCTTATTTTCCTCAAATGACACATATATTCACTTTTGCTGCATCTGCTGCATAGCTCGGTTCAGTTCCTTTCTTGACAGTACAGAGGAGGACAGAACACAGTGCATTGGTACAGTGCCTATGACTTTGGAAACAGAGCCTGATCATGCATTCCTTTGAGCCAACGGCAGAGTTCCCACTGACCTGGACAAGACAAAACTGGGCCTGTACAGAGTTCACGTTGCTCCAACACTACACCAGCATTGTTATCAGGAGAACATCGCTCACAGCCTTTTCCAAATGTGTGAGTAACTCCTCCCCAAAACTGATGGGAAACATGAGAATGGCATGAAGCAGTTTAAAAAAATTCACGTAAACTTTTTAAGACCCCTAAATCAGAGAGAGCCTTGTTAGTAGCAATGGCTGTACCTCAATTTATCTCAATCCAGATGAATTTACAGTGCTTATTATGTCTCCAGCCACTCCCAACTAAAACCAACCGGCTGAAGCTAAACAGACATATTGGTAATTATGTAAAATAAAAACACCTTTAAAATTTCATACAAGCAAACACCTACTGTATTTAACTGAGAATCTGCATCTACAAATCCCTGCATCAGATCTATAGGGAAATGCTAAAAATCTCATACAAGCTGAAAAATCCTACTGAGGAAACACAAGAGGTAGCTGTAGACACAGCTACCTACACACAAAGGCAGAATGCTGTGGAAACTTCCTTGTCAGTCCCAGGACTCAGCCTCAGACAGCGGACAAAGAGGGCAGGAGGCAGGGCTGGGCTGCCTTACA
>WAAG01058400.1:2084-13736 GCA_013390105.1 Tichodroma muraria | reverse complement strand
TTTTTTTGAACAGATATGTGCCAGGACATAATACACAGTACAATGCATATAACTTGTTAGGAAGAAATGAAGTTATAAATAATGTGTGTATGAGACACTAGAGATAAATTTGTCTTGTTTAATATTCCTGCATTCAACATCTTGGCAAATATTTCATTCAATGTAGAATCAGCCTGATTTCAGGAATATGAACTATGTCTGGATTAGCAGAGGCAAGATACAGGNCAACTTGACCATGACCCTCTGACAGATACCACTTGTTCTGTCCTCCCAAAATGTCTAAACTGCTTCATTTTTAGCATTTTCCTAGCATGGCTTTGGACAGTAAGCATTAGCATCCTCTCAGCTAAGGTCTAGACATCCTTCAGCATTTTATAAGACTGTTTCTAATAGACAATTTAGCTGTAGCCACCCCACTTTAGGCCAATTTACACACAAAGACATGAGTCAGCTGCAAGCCTAAGCCTCAAGGCAGTCTCTAACCTCTCCCATGTAGAAACATATTTCAGTATCTGTACATACACAATTCATCTGTGGCAATGCGGTTTCTCAGTGTCCTTATCTGTCTTATTCATAAACCTTACTGGCAGTGGTGAGTCCAGGAAAGATCTGCCACTCTTTTATAGCAGTGAAGCTAAAAGATACAATCCACTAAGAACTAAAATATGGACAGGAATTGGAGGAAAAGATGCTACCCATAACACAGGCACTCCACAAGTCAAAATGCAAATCCTCAACAGCCTCTGTGGGGAAGGCTGCTGAGATGCTGGTGAGACCACACCACCAAGTAACAGCTCTGGGTGTTGTCTTCTGGGAAGGAATGAGCAGTATTTAACAGAAGAGAACTACAGAGAAGCATTGGTTTCATATCCCCAAAAAGGAAAAAAAATAAATCTTTTCATTACAAAATTGAGATTGTTGGAGTTTTCATGCAACCTTACTGGAGGCATAAAGACAATCTTTCCAGAGGCAGTCATTCATTGTGCACTTCATACCACATTGCAGGGCTGAATACTGATGAAACACTAATCTGGCATGTTTTTAGACAGGAAGAACAGGAAAAATACATGAGCACTGACCTATTGCAGAAGAAACATTCAGGACCATGGAAAAGAATGCTAGAGAGAGATATCATCAGAAATTCAGCTGATGATTCGGCCATACCAACACAGCTTTACTGAACTTTGAGATCAATGATGATCTAGGTTCTAGGTAATGATGCAGAGACAGCTGCAGCTCACTCCCAGCACAACCAAGAGGAAGCAAAACATGAGGGGGAAGAAGTGTGGCCAAGTGCTGGTAATATGCCGTGACACTTTTGAAGCCAGCTGTTAACACAGAAATTAAACAAACTAACAGACAAAGCTACTATTACTTAAAATGCACAATAGTTGATGCAAAGACGGTACCATTCCCACAAAGCAAACCAGAAGTTCAGCTGAAATGCTGTGTCTGGCTGTCTGCACCATAATAGGAAATGATAACAGTCCTTTGGTGTCCTCTCCAGCAGCCTAACAGAGATGTACTGTAAGGAGATAACTCCTCCAGCACATACTCTGGTCAGATGAAGGCTCTCACAAGACCTAGCAAGAAACTCAAACTACAGACATCCCTCAGGTCTAGTGGAGCTGCTGAGGAAGGAAGTGGGGAGAGCAGAAAGCCCAGACATCCTCAAACTCATGGAAACCAGAGTTGGCAGATGTGGTTTTTTTTCATTTTTGCAGTCTTTAGCATATTTTATGATGATGGAAAGCCCTCAAAAATGTCTTGGATATTTGGGAAACCTCCCATCAAGGGAACACAGCCCTGTAAAGAAGTCATTGTGTGGTAATCCTGAAGATATACTGCTTGATTTGTCTGGAACTAAAAAGATCTCTAGTTACAATGTCAAAAATAGGTTCTGGCATGTTGAGTCACCCAGTCCCTTGCAATCTGCACTACGTCTTTTGCCAGGTACTGCTGAAGGAAAAAAAGCTTCAGACATCAGCCTGCCCTCAAAGCTATTCCAGCGATAACAGATAAAGACAAAACAGGACTTTCAGACATCAGGTCTGCAGCTGGCAATGGTTATTGTCTAAGAAGATAGCAGAGGATGTTTTTATCAAGCTTAACAGAGCCAGGAGCAGAGTACTAGTCTAAACGCAAAGAAGCTGGTTTTCAGGAGAAGAGAGATCTGCACTGTCAGAAATCTCTGGGGTCTTGAAAGCTTACAAATTGTCCTTGAGAAAGATGAAGTTCTTAAAGTCAAGGTAAGAAGCTATAAGAATAGTCAAGTTCAGCATCTGCCTGCAATCTAGTGTATAAGCAATAGATGAAGTTAGAGAGGAAATGAGGAATAAGCAATACAGGTGGTGAACCAGCCTTGTAGCACTGCTGCCATTTTAAGCAGGAGGGATTGCAGAAGGTGCTTAGGCCTCAGGATGAAGCAGAAGAGTGACACCACAGCAAATCTAGCGGCTCTCATCTTCTGTTGATGCAGCAAAATGATGACTTTATACTGATGCAGAAATACTAACTCTGCTGCAGAGGACAGGACCAAAAATCACATCATGTGCCCGAGGGCATTGTCCAAACACTTCTTGAATTCTGTCAGGGTTGGTGCTGTGAGAACATCCCTGGGGAACCTGTTCCAGCATCCAAACACCCTCCAAGTGAAGAACATTTTAATAATATCCAACCTAAACCTCCCCTGACACGACTTCAGGCCATTCCCTTGGGTCCTGTCACTGGTCACCACAGAGACCAGCACCTGCCACTCTCATGAGGATGTTGCAGACTGTAATGTGGTATGTACAATACATGACAAATAAGCATATAGAGAGGACCCTGCGCAGACCTTGAAGCAGCCTTCCAGTGCCTAAAGGGAGACTGCAAGAAAGGGGGGGATTTTTAGAGGGTTTTAGAGTGTTAGGACAACGGAGAAAATGGCCTCAAACTAAAAGAGGGTAGGTTTAGATTAGATATTAAGAATAAATTTTTAATATAAACTGAAAAACATTGCCTAAAAAGGTTGTGGATACCCCCTCCCTGGAAGTATTCAGGAGCAGGCTGGATGGGGATTTAAGCAACCTGGTGTAGTGAAATGTGTTCATGACAGGGGGGTAGGAACTAGATGATTTTTAAGACCCCTTCCAACACAAACCATTCTATGATCTGTTGGGTGTTCACACACATACACACACAAAGACATGCATTTTCCAGAGCAGGAAATCTCATGTGATGCCTTCATGTCTCACTTTGCTGTAGGCAGCGAACAGTAACGATGAAAAGGTTCACAAGTCATAGACGGCCGCAGAGAAAAAACGGGGACGCGATTTAGCCGTCTCGTTGCCGCTGCTGGCGCCCTGTCCCTCTCTTCCCAGAGTCCCCATCAGCGAGCAGGGCGGTGATCCATCCCGGTGCCGGCAGCATCCCCATTTCCCGGGCTGGCCACACGGTGGGGCGGCCGGCCCGGCGCTGGCTCCGCGGAGCATCCCTGTCGCGACAGCGGCTGTGCCCAGCAGGTGGCTCTTTCCGACCGCGCAAAGCCGTGCAAGCCCTCGCTTCGCTCCCCGGATCCCGAGGGCAGCGTTCTCAAAGTCTTTTGTTCCCAGTGTGAATAACGCAGTGGCGTACTGGAAGGTCGGCGTTGCTTTCCAGAGCGCAATGGCTTGGGCTGGGGTGTAACACGCTTTTGGGTGACGAATGCTTGTTACGGCGCTACACACATCAGCAGGGTTGTACTCATTGGACCGGAATCGCATCTCAGTTCTCCTTGAGTAAATCTGAAATAGGTCAGCTGCAGCCAGGGGAGATATTACAGATGGGAATGACAGGGGAATTTGGCCCATTGTTAGAATATCTTCATGTAGAAACAATGTAGGAAAATTGAACTATGACCAGGTTCCTTCATTATGGGCTAATTTGACTCTAAAATGACCCCTCTTAAGTCGGTGAAGCTACACAGGTGTGAAGAAGAGTGCACACAGAAGCCAGGACTGTGTGAAATGCCTGTTTTAAAAGGAACCATTTTGCATCTATTAATAAATGCAAAGTTATATTTAAGGAAAATTATTTTCATATAGATATATATATAAAATATAGGCAGATCTTTAAAAGACACATTTCAAAGAGCCTTGACTTATTGGTAAGTTCATACTGAATCAGACCTTTGCTGTTCAACCACCATCTCTTAAATATGCTTAAACTCTGGCAAAGTTACTGATTTTAGAAAAAAAAAAATGTTTACTGGTACAAAACATTCAAAATGTGGAGATTTTTTACTTGACTGGGGAAAGTCTTCCAAAATGCACGGATTTGTTGACCTTATTGAATTTAAGGCCTAAAAGACTGGAGCTTAGCATGACTTCACAACAGTCCTTCATTAAATATACTGACATTTCTGCTGGTAGATCAGGTCAGTATTTCGAAAGGAGATCAAAATGTGGAAGATATTCTTAGAATATGTTTCAAAATTTATTAAGGCATATGTGTTGGGGTGATGGAAGACAATACCCTTGCCTAACTGTTTTCCCTCTGCTCTGTTAATTTTGGGTTTATTTCCCTCTGACATCCAATCTAATCACAATTGAAGTACTCCTCTAGTTTCTACTGCTACTAAAGTTTTCCTGCTTCTGAAAGTCACACCCTGTCTTTACTTTCCAGGATATATCAGCTGGCACTATGGGGGAAATATGAAAGCAGAAGGTAACACAGAAGCTGAGTTGATTTGTTCCACATTCAACTGACTATTGAAAACCCACCTTTCTTTTTCCCACATTAACCATTTCACACTTTCCTTTGAAATGTAGGAGGCTTATGAATTACAAGAGCTATGCTGTAGGTGTGAGTTACTTGAGCTTCTACCTCTTCCAGGATGAAGTCGTCACCTGCATCAATAAACCTCCAGAGCTATTTTTGGTAAGCTCCGCTGGGCTCAGTGCCTCCTGGGGGTTCTTCCAAACCTCGCCGTGCTGCCTTCCGTGGATACCGTGGCAGTCAAAATGATTAAGAGTACTGCCTGAGAAATATATGGAACAGTGATCCAACATAACTCAGTTGTTATTCTGAAACTATTTTTCTTGATTCTGCTGCGGTTTATACAGATATTTAACATTTTCTGATCCACACTCTTGCTAGTATTGATGCTTTGTAGGGACACTAATGCTGTCATGAGAAGAACTAAGCTATTGATGGCTTAGCTTGGGCTCTTCTTCTCTCTTTCATAATTCTGGCTCCCTTCCATTTCCAGAAAACTAAACTATCCTTCTCAGAAAGCCTGACAAGGAAAGGGATTTGATGGAGCTGTCAGAAATGGGGAGAGTAAAGTGAAGCTCACAGTTCGTTATCTGTTCACAGGAGCAAGTGGCCTGATGTTAAAAAATAAAAATAAAAAAAAAAAAAAACTTTCTGCTGTAGGGTTGAAGCTCTGGTCCTAATCATTAAGTTGCTGCAAAGCACATGCCAAGGTTTCAGGCAGCAGAATTGCTTGGATCATTTCCTACGCACTTTGCAGAGTGGCAATTAGCAGCACAGTGGCATTAACAAGACAGCTTTATGTGAGCTTTCAAAGTAAAAACATAAAGAATCCCTAAAAGACCAACTACTTGTAAAATGTGAGGGGGAAGCTGTAGGCCTGATTTTTCAGAGGTGGGTGCAAGACTTTGCCTGCAGGCGGTGTGACCGTCAGTCAGAGCCACCTGCCACCCTCCACACCTCCCTGGCTCCTCCAAGGAGGGGAAACCTCCTGTCTTCTGCACTCGACCTTTGTGTTGCCTTTCCTGCATGGGGATGGATGCCACACATCTCCAAGTGCCCTCTCATCCACATTTGCCGTAAACACCCAGAACACCTGTTTGCTCTGACTCACCCACTCCTCACGCAGACTCTCCCTTTTTTTGACAGCAGACCTCACTCAGGTAGTATGTGCTGCTAATATCCTTTCAGGACCATGTAATAACATGCCTTCTATCCAATTCCTAACATCCTTCAATCAGCTCAGCCAGTGGGCTAACTGCTTATGTTCCTGTGATTTATATAACTGCAATTAATTTAAACTGCATCACTCCAGTGCTATGCTGGTGAAAATGCCCCGAGAGGGAGAACCTCACTGGTGAATCAGACTCTTTACTTTTAACAAACACACAAAAGAACAGATCCCAAGCCAGTGAAAATCTGCATGGCTCCATTCATTTCAACACACAAACTTAAACCAGCTCTAGGTCTGAATCACAGCTCATGCAACAGACTATTTAGATAGAGACTAATGCCTCACATCCTGAAATGCATTGCTTTCCCAGAGCTGGCAGGGGACAGGAGCTTGTCAGATGGAACAGAGCTGAGAGGGAAGCAGGACTGCAAATGAAACCTTTTAAAAATGCTTTGTGGATTTCTTCATTTCTGTGGAGATGATGAAAGTAACGGATTGTGTCTCTGCAAGCACTGCTCTCTCTTCTGGAAAAGACACCTCTGTTCCTTTTCCCCCAGCTGCAAACCAAGTACCTGCAAAGTCCCTTTCTTTGCCACTTTCCCTTTCCTCCCATAGCCTGGGTATGTTTCCTGCCACTTGGAAATTCCTATGGCACCTTTCACTAACAGACACCAGAGATAGATGCTGAACAGATGAATCTTTTTAATCAGTTCTTAAAAATGGCTAACATTCCCTGCACTTGTTTTGGTATTCCCCAAGATTAAGAAGTCATGCAGCTTGACAAAGCACTTTGCTCTTGCATGTCTTAACAGACCCATTGGGCTTTTATTATTTATTTTTTTCTTTTCCTTCACATCTATTCCAACACCTGCTGCAAAAACGTGCTGGGGTGGTCTCTGTAAAACACCCTCCACCCCTCCTCCCAAGAGGAGAGAGAGAGCTCCAGCGTCACACCAGCACGGCATGCCGGTATGTGCCCAGGCAGGTGTAGGTAATACACAGCGAGGGGGAGGAAGGGGTGGGGAGGGCAGACCAAGAGTCAATCAGAGTGTAATTTGTGTTAGAAATTTACCAGCGTTCAGCTGTCCATATTTCCAAAATGCAAATATTTTAAAATTTAAAAACCTATCTGTGACTAAATATCGCCTCTAAATCAACCTAGATAACCAGAACACTCTGTGGCACATTTAAGAGACTTTCATCTTAAATGAAATACATAACATAGATTATACCTTCCTAGAAAATCAAGAGGTCCTAAAATATACTAATGGAGAAGGACATTTAAGAGACATTTAAATTACCCAGTCTATAATTTTGGGGGGGTTGCTTATCTATGCATCTTTTAACTGCTTTGGATAATTAAGAAAATTTCCTTGGCAGTGTCCTAAGAGGATAGGCAAAAGAGTGACACAACTACTCCCAAGGAAGGAAAGGTTGAGGTTTTGCATTCTGCAGATTTTTGAAGTAAAAGAGAAAATATTCTTCATATGAGCAGGCTGAAGCAGTATGCATATTATGTAAAGACTATCACCCTGCTCTGAAATATAATCCTCCCAAGGCTTCTCCCTCTGCTTGAACTCGCAGTATCTGTCTGACGGTCCTTCTGCCTGAAAAGGGTGCAGGTTAGGGAGGCAGGCTGCTCGTCTCCAGCCTTTCCTAAGCACAACTATTCAAGGGCAGCTCCCAAATGGAGCAGGCACACATTCAGTTCAAAGCCTTCCACTAGGTCTGCCGGCCAACTTGTTATCTTGTATGTCGTTTGTGTGTGTGTGCGTGTGTTTATCCCTTCTGCTCTTAGTGAACAGTTTGCCCCATTGTAATTCTCATATCAAACATCTGGAAACCAGATTCGTTTAAAAGAAAAACAAAAAGAGAAAGAAGAAGAAAAAAAGAAGAAAAGGAAAAAAAGGGGGCAAAGGAAAAAGAAAAGGGGAAGAAAAGGGGGGAAAAGGGGGGGTGGAGGAAGAGGGGAAAAAAGGTGAGAGGAAGAAGAAAAAGAAGTTTCAGTGCCTGTGACTTATCTAGGTCTCTGNTTGCCGTAAACACCCAGAACACCTGTTTGCTCTGACTCACCCACTCCTCACGCAGACTCTCCCTTTTTTTGACAGCAGACCTCACTCAGGTAGTATGTGCTGCTAATATCCTTTCAGGACCATGTAATAACATGCCTTCTATCCAATTCCTAACATCCTTCAATCAGCTCAGCCAGTGGGCTAACTGCTTATGTTCCTGTGATTTATATAACTGCAATTAATTTAAACTGCATCACTCCAGTGCTATGCTGGTGAAAATGCCCCGAGAGGGAGAACCTCACTGGTGAATCAGACTCTTTACTTTTAACAAACACACAAAAGAACAGATCCCAAGCCAGTGAAAATCTGCATGGCTCCATTCATTTCAACACACAAACTTAAACCAGCTCTAGGTCTGAATCACAGCTCATGCAACAGACTATTTAGATAGAGACTAATGCCTCACATCCTGAAATGCATTGCTTTCCCAGAGCTGGCAGGGGACAGGAGCTTGTCAGATGGAACAGAGCTGAGAGGGAAGCAGGACTGCAAATGAAACCTTTTAAAAATGCTTTGTGGATTTCTTCATTTCTGTGGAGATGATGAAAGTAACGGATTGTGTCTCTGCAAGCACTGCTCTCTCTTCTGGAAAAGACACCTCTGTTCCTTTTCCCCCAGCTGCAAACCAAGTACCTGCAAAGTCCCTTTCTTTGCCACTTTCCCTTTCCTCCCATAGCCTGGGTATGTTTCCTGCCACTTGGAAATTCCTATGGCACCTTTCACTAACAGACACCAGAGATAGATGCTGAACAGATGAATCTTTTTAATCAGTTCTTAAAAATGGCTAACATTCCCTGCACTTGTTTTGGTATTCCCCAAGATTAAGAAGTCATGCAGCTTGACAAAGCACTTTGCTCTTGCATGTCTTAACAGACCCATTGGGCTTTTATTATTTATTTTTTTCTTTTCCTTCACATCTATTCCAACACCTGCTGCAAAAACGTGCTGGGGTGGTCTCTGTAAAACACCCTCCACCCCTCCTCCCAAGAGGAGAGAGAGAGCTCCAGCGTCACACCAGCACGGCATGCCGGTATGTGCCCAGGCAGGTGTAGGTAATACACAGCGAGGGGGAGGAAGGGGTGGGGAGGGCAGACCAAGAGTCAATCAGAGTGTAATTTGTGTTAGAAATTTACCAGCGTTCAGCTGTCCATATTTCCAAAATGCAAATATTTTAAAATTTAAAAACCTATCTGTGACTAAATATCGCCTCTAAATCAACCTAGATAACCAGAACACTCTGTGGCACATTTAAGAGACTTTCATCTTAAATGAAATACATAACATAGATTATACCTTCCTAGAAAATCAAGAGGTCCTAAAATATACTAATGGAGAAGGACATTTAAGAGACATTTAAATTACCCAGTCTATAATTTTGGGGGGGTTGCTTATCTATGCATCTTTTAACTGCTTTGGATAATTAAGAAAATTTCCTTGGCAGTGTCCTAAGAGGATAGGCAAAAGAGTGACACAACTACTCCCAAGGAAGGAAAGGTTGAGGTTTTGCATTCTGCAGATTTTTGAAGTAAAAGAGAAAATATTCTTCATATGAGCAGGCTGAAGCAGTATGCATATTATGTAAAGACTATCACCCTGCTCTGAAATATAATCCTCCCAAGGCTTCTCCCTCTGCTTGAACTCGCAGTATCTGTCTGACGGTCCTTCTGCCTGAAAAGGGTGCAGGTTAGGGAGGCAGGCTGCTCGTCTCCAGCCTTTCCTAAGCACAACTATTCAAGGGCAGCTCCCAAATGGAGCAGGCACACATTCAGTTCAAAGCCTTCCACTAGGTCTGCCGGCCAACTTGTTATCTTGTATGTCGTTTGTGTGTGTGTGCGTGTGTTTATCCCTTCTGCTCTTAGTGAACAGTTTGCCCCATTGTAATTCTCATATCAAACATCTGGAAACCAGATTCGTTTAAAAGAAAAACAAAAAGAGAAAGAAGAAGAAAAAATGAAGAAAAGGAAAAAAAGGGGGCAAAGGAAAAAGAAAAGGGGAAGAAAAGGGGGGAAAAGGGGGGGTGGAGGAAGAGGGGAAAAAAGGTGAGAGGAAGAAGAAAAAGAAGTTTCAGTGCCTGTGACTTATCTAGGTCTCTGTCAGAAAGAAAAAAAAATATACATATTTCAGCTGAATCAGTAAACTAACCTTTATTTTCAAGAATTTTGAGCAATACGTTTTTGTAGTCTGCAGTTCTACAGAGCCACATCCCCCCACTTCGGAGCAGGGTAACGCGCTCTGCTAGAGCTCTCTCCCCCGTTCACAGCTGTCTCCAGCGGGAGGAGCTGAAACCTGAACCAAACCCTCCGAGTGGGATTGGATCGCTCAGCCAGCAGCCCCAGAGCCCTCCCAGAAAAACAGCCTCTTTGGAAAAGTGCTTGAGAACATCCCGAAGCGATTGGAGGAGCGGGAAACCCTTCCCCCCTGCACCTGACTCGTGGGTATTTACAGCACTTTTCAAGGCGCCTCGGCACTGCCACTGCACAAGCGGGAGTGGATGGGCTGCGCGGGGCCGGCAGCGCCGTAGGGACCAGGAGCGGGACCGATGTGCCCGCAGTGACATCGCGTGTGCCTGTGCTGCGCCACCCGGGACCGCTACAGCCGCCCGCGAGGACAGAGTCTGCGAGAAGCACAAACCCTGCCTCCAAAATGCCACGCTCCTTCCTGGTCAAGAAGCATTTCAACTCATCCAAGAAGCCGAATTACGGCGAGCTGGACACTCATACAGGTAATAAAACGAAATCTGGTGCCACCGCGTCGCTTCTGAGGCTGAGGTCGTTGCGTGGCAGTGCTGAGGAGGGGTGGGATTGCTCTGCGGGCTGGAGGGGACGGGTTAGTTCATTGCTTGCACTATTTTCTCCCGCTTACAAGGAAGGAGTTTTGAGAAATATGTCAGTGCTGACTAGAATGAATCATGGAAGTTTGCTCATCCACTTGAACTCAAGTTACTTAAAAAGGATTTGAAGCATTCCTGTTCTGTATCTGTTGGTGGTGGAATTGAAGTTTTTATTCAAATCCTGCAGGAAGTTTCACTACTTCATTGTGTCAGGCTGCACAGATTTAGAAGCAGCATGCTGCCTTGAAGGGACTCTCCAGCTGCAATTTGCCTGTTCAAGGGCACTATCTCTACCCATCAGAATATATTTACGAAACAGTATTTCCTGAATTCCCCTTATATTCAGATTACCCGACAGGGTGTTTGCTTTATGCAGCTTTTAGTCCTCAAAGTGTTAATTTTGCTGCTTTTTGAAATACTTTTTGGTTCTCTTACCTTAAAATGTTCTTCTTTCTCCAGTGATTATATCCCCGTACCTGTATGAGAGCTATCCAGTCCCTATCATACCACAGCCAGAGATCCTGAGCTCAGTAGCTTACAATCCCATTACTGTGTGGACTACAACTGGGCTGCTACCATCTCCACTACCCAATGACCTCTCTCCGCTTTCTGGATACCCCTCATCTTTGGGAAGAGTCAGCCCACCTCCACCTTCTGACACCTCCTCCAAAGATCACAGCGGTTCAGAAAGCCCCATTAGCGATGAAGAAGAGAGAATCCAGTCAAAGCTTTCAGACCCTCATGCGATCGAAGCTGAAAAGTTCCAGTGCAGTTTGTGCAACAAGACCTATTCGACTTTCTCTGGGTTGGCCAAACACAAGCAGCTGCACTGTGATGCCCAG